>JAEVLN010000048.1:0-170836 GCA_018350325.1 Globodera rostochiensis
TGCTTATGCCTGGTTTTTGACCACAATTTTGGCACTTTTTTGCCACTATTATGTTAACTATTTCGAGGTTTTTCTTAACTAAAAGTAGCATCCCTACTTTTAATTAAGAGAAATTTGAAAACCTTGATTTTAACTTACGTAACAACAAGAACAGGCGCCCATTATAATCGAAGTAGGGAATTGGACGTCGTCAGCGCAACACATTCGTTGAATTCTTCTAAATCACGCAATGGATTAGTGATGCTTGAGGCCTAACATTTACCGAGTTTCTTCTTTATCCGTCAATGGAATATCGCAAACACAAATCTTTTTGTTTTTGCATTCTTCCTTCTCCCGCAATACAACGGCCATATCCCTCTGTAGAATGATTGCAGAGCAGAATTATAGTTACTCGATACTCGAGCCCGAGACTTGACCTCCTAAACTTCAGCCCGAGACCAAAAAAACTCGGAACTTTTGTCGAGCCGATACTCGAGACACGAATTCTTGTGCAGCACTGTAGTTACCATTTGCCTAACTCTTACCGTCTTTTTCTTCACCCAAGTGTATTCCATCTGATGCAGCTATCACAGTAGAAAAAGAAATGATTAGAACATCAAAAAACTATTATAATGTAAATTAACATATATTTTTTAAATAAAAGTTTGTTAAAATAAAATGTATTAACAGTTTTATTAAAAAAATGGGCTCCTAAGCTTGCCAAAACTCTAATTGTATTAATTGCTCACCAAAGTACAGCATGTAAACAGGTAGCGCGTTGGGCAACAGTCTCCAAATAGTCTGTCAGGATTACCTATCACATAGGTCTCTGGCAGGCATGCGGCCCAACCGCAATCGTCTTTGCATTCTCGCTGTGCTTCCTCTTTACATTCTTGGCTCACTGACAGTTCCAAGGGAAACGGCTACGGTAAAAAGTACAAAATTTAAGGGCAAATATGTGCTCGATAGTCAAGTGTGCGGTACTTTGGCGGCTACTTTCCACATTAACTTCTCTCCAGTTATTTTCCCTATGCTTTTCTAAAATTTTAACCAGTCAAACCGGATTAAAGGTTAAGCACGCTAAAATCCGTAATTTTTTCGTATCCGTGACCTTCCAAAATTCCATATCCGGATATACAGCGGATATATCCGGATAAGTGGATTTTTCATATCCGTTATCCGTCCCTATCCGTGACTTTCCGACGCTAGTTGTTTCCCAAATCTTCGGCCGTTAAGGATGGACAACAACAAAAATTGCAACATTACCTTGGAAAACTTCTTCAATTCCGCAGTCAGAATTTTGCTCAATGAGGTCACTAAAATGAAAAGTTGGAACGAGCCAAACATCTAAGAAAAAAGGCATTTTTGCAAGTGCTATCCTGGCACCCAACTTGTAAAATACTTTTTTAAAAATAGGAATCCGCTTTTTTAGTCAATTTCATTTGTTTATTGAGCAGGATGACCAAAGTAGGCCCGCGCCATACGTTTTACTATATTTTTGCAATTGTTGAAAATGTCCCAATTTTTGAAAAGATTTGTTCAAATTCCTTAAGAAAAATTGTTAAATCTCGCGGCGCCTCGTCGGCTCTCATCCCTGATGGCTACCCCTAATATTGAGAGTTTATTGTACAAAATAATCAGAAAAATATAATATTGACGCTGTGTGGCGACTGATATGTTATTAATGGTCTGTTTATAAAAATTAAGAAAAATTTATAAATAAAAACAAAATTGAATTTTATTATTCCGTGCACGATGGAGACGGCGAAAACAATTTGACACGAGAAAACGGTTGAAAAATGTGGCTTCATGGAATATTTAATTTTTTTTATTTTTAGACCACAAATGCTTTGCAGTTGTAGAGTGGTGGTTCAGGTCCCCTACTTTGTAAATGATTTTTTCCGACTTTCTCTTAACATTTACAGTGGTGTAAATAATCATAAAAATTCTTTTAAATTTTTCCGCGTTTTAAAAAATATTTTAGATACAATTCAAAAATTCATTTAATTTTTTAGGTTGGACAAATTCACTTAATGTTTAAAAATTTAAGACTTTGTTTAATGTTGAGTGATCTTAAAGCAAATGTTCATTGGCTCGGATGATTTCATAAATTTTAATCTAATATTCTATCAAAAAAAGTTTGCTGTACTTTAAAATTTTGGTTGCAAATCACATAGCAAATCGGAGTCGAAAATCGTCTCCCCATATAAAATAAATAGTTTCATAAATAAAATAAATCCCAATTGAGATCATTAAAATGTTAACTGAAAATTAAGTTTTTAATTTTCAATAATTCGGTAATGCCTGTAATAGTGGAGTGCGGGATGATTCAACGACATTTCAGATTGTTATTATGACTGATGCCTTCGTCATTTACAAGCTCAGTTAAATTTTTATCGGCTTATCATTTGGAATAAACCCATATAAATATTTAAATGAAATAACATAAATTTTCTTAAATATATTTTTTTTAAATAAAACATTAGTATATGAATTCTAAAAGCATGGCATGCCATCAGCTCTGTTTAATAGGGCAAAATTAATATTAAAGTGTTTTGTATGTTTTTTTTCAAAAAAATAGACAATATTTAATTTATAAACTTTGTAAATTTAATTGAAATTAAATATATTATCATTTAATAATAAAGTAAAAGGCAGATGTATTCTATTCAGACAAAAAAACCCACAAGGCACAAGAATATAAAAATAACAAAGAAAAAGGCCGAATGAAATTTATACAGTTTTGATCTAAAACAATTTTAATACAATCCAGCCTGACTCAAATTAATACATTGAGGCAGAATTCTAAGTTATAGAGTTCAAATCGGTGGCATTAAATAACGGTGCTGAGTTTGTACCGGAGCAAAAAACTTATAGCTTGCCTTTTAGATATACGTATTAAAATTATCAATGCCGATGAATTAAAAAAAATATTAAACACGGTCAAAACCCGTAAAAATATGGCTTAAAATCCAATTTGAATAGAAACCATGTTAATTGGCGTAAAATAAAACAAGAAATGGCGGCATCAAGCAATGAGAATAAGACTAAATTTTAGATTTAAATATTTTTTTTTTATATTAATATTAATTTAATCTGTTAATAAAAAATATTGGTTAATTCAATTTTTATCTCACCTTTGACCAGGGCTGCGTCGAAACCTTTCGATTTCGGTTTCGATTTCGATAATTTCGAGGTTTTTCTACCTATTTTCTTACGAAAATCGAAAGAGAAAATTCTTCAAAATTTTGTCGAAAGAGAAATTGTATCAAAGAAATTTTGTATTTTTCGAGACACTTATCAGATTTTTTGTGTGCAAGGCACCTGTTATCGTTGGCTTATTGGTCTGTGTTCCCGTCACCGAAAATTCGTTTGAGGTTCAAACCCCCTCCATCTTATTGACATTTTCTTTACCTTTTACACTAATTTTGCCAAAAATCATTGGGAAAGGACCCCGGCGATAAACAATAAAGCGCGAGCGAAAAAGGGAAATATTAAGAAATTTAAACTTATTTTTTTAAGAAAAGCATAGGAATTTCACAAAAAATTATATTTTTTGAATGTTAATTGTTTAAAAAATTTATCAAATAGTTTAAAAATCTTCAAAAAAATTTTGCTTCCTCATTCCTAAAAAGCTTCAAAAAGTTATCGTATATTTTAAATTTTGGTTACAAATCTCTTAACAGATTGAGTCAAAGATTCAAAAAATTTCTCGGCGGCGCCTATCGGCACCGCCGACCCCCCCCCCCCCACGCCCAATCAGGGATGCCAAAATACCCTATTTTTGCCATATTTTTGGAGCCGGTAGCCATATTCTACCGCAGTTGAATTGGCATCCCCACCCCAATCGAAAAATCATCTAAAATTTAAGGGCTCCCAGATGAAGATTTTCAAATGCCTCATAAGAAATTAAAATTCCCTCGATCCAATTTAATTTAATATTATTGTTTTTAATAAATTTTTGAAAATTCAAGAATACAATGATGTCGAATTAATGAAAGGCAAAAAAATTTTTTAAAAAAAAAACATATTTTTGCCGCACTTTCGAAGAGTCTCTTCCGTTTCGATTTCGATAATTTCGAGGTTTTTCTACCGATTTTCTTACGAAAATCGAAATGAAAAAATTTCGATTTCGAAAAATTTTTTCTTTCGACGCAGCCCTGCCTTTGACCATTACAAAAAAAAAAATTTTTTTATTGCCAGTCCCGGTTTTTCCCGTTTCCCGGTCCCGGTTTTAAAAAAGACAAAATCCCGGTCCCGATCCCGGTCCCGGTTCGAGATGCTGGTCCCGGTCACGGCCAATCCCGGTCCCGATTTTTCCCAAAATTCCCGGCCTACTCTAGGCAGTTGACAAGGATGACAAAAATATAATTAATAAATACTAGAAAAGAAATTGCATAAGTGTCTGTATTATTAGAAAAGTCTTGTCTAGATTAAAAGGTCCCTTAATGCAAAAGTGTTTCCTTTTTAAGCCAACAACAATTTTTCAAGTCTAGGGGTATTTGTGGCGAAAAAACCGATTCTGACCTACTTTCGACCAAACCCCGGATTCCAGAAAATGTTGAATTAGAGTCTGCAGTTTGAATTGGTCAAAATTTATATCAGAATCGTCTTCGCTATGAATCCCTAGACTTTAAAGTAGGGTTGGTCCCCGACCCCGAACCCCGAACCCGAGCCCAAAAAAGGGGTCGTCCCCGACCCCGACATGGCCAACCCCGGCCTCCCCGACCCCGTCCCCGACCTTTTTTTGGGTCGGGGATCGGGGGTGAACTAACACCCCTAAAGATTGACTATTTTGGTGAGCAACAAGTACTTTTGAAAATGTGACGTACGTGTGCAGTTGTGGTGTAGTGGTGACTGGTATAGTCTGTGGGATGGATCAAGTTGGGGTTCGGCTCCCGATTGCGTAAATGAGTTTTTACCACTTTATATGAATCCCAATGACGGAGGAAACAATTTTTAAAATTTTTAAATTGTTTCCGTGTTTTTTAAAATATTTTGATGCCAATTCAGATCATTTTTACTCTTTTAGTCAGCAAAATTGAGAGACTATTTAAAACATGTATTTATTACTTTGTTCAAAGCTATGATAAGTTTTTTAGTGTCATAAATTGTAGAAAAAAATAGCGCAATTTTTTATTCCATCTATTACTTTAAAATTTTGAGAATTCAACAAGTTATAGTCAAAAATTTTCACTAAACTTCCAAAATTTAAGAAGTGTTAGGCGAATTTGGTTAATTTTGAAGCAATTTTCTTAACAAATATTGTTAAAATCTTCAAAAAAAATTTCCGGCGGCGCCTATCGGCACCGCCGACTCCTCCCATTCCTAAAAAGCTTCTAAAAACACCACCATTTTTTTAACTTTTGATTGCAAATCCCAACAAAATTTCTAAAATTCTCTCGCGCCATTCCCCCCACCCCTCAAATTTTTTTTGAAAATCGCTGACCAATTCACTCAAAGCAAAACTTGGCCACCGAGTTGTTGGGCCAAGTCAAACATGACGTGAACTCCATCAAATCAGGAAAAATTTAAAAAATGGGGGGAAATTTTTGAAATTTTGACCCAGTTTGTTATTACCCCTCTTTAGTCTGCACAAGCAATTTATGAAAAACGCGAAAAAAAATTTAAAAAATTTTTCGAATTCGGTTTCGCGGTTCGAATTTTTTTTTTTTGTTGATATACCAAAAAATAAACCTATTTTTACCATTGCTAGTTTTTAAATTTTTTTCCGTCCGGACTCAGTAAGCCATAAGCTCAAACAAATGACATTTTCACAAAGCATTTGTCAGCATGCTATTGATGAGACTGAAGCAGACGATCAAACAATTTTTATGCAAATTTATTATCCAAATATTTTGCTTAATCTAACGCTTCCCAATGAATCGCCGACATCGTTCATTTCCGTTTGTTGAACAGTCAGTCAGCAGAATGGCAGGCAAAAAGTGTATAATGCAGAGAAATATTTATTTGGTTCATTTTCCCACATTTATTCATTTATTTTAGTTTAGCATAAAATATTTATAACGAAAATCACAATTTGCGCGATGATTCACGACAATTAAATGTGTTAGTGTAAAACATTCCGCACAAATTTTATTGACCAATTATAATTCTGTGATCATTCATTCACTCACATCATTTCATGTTGAGTTTTTTAGTAAAACTGAGTTTTTATTCTTGTTGATTTTGATTATCAATTTATTATTAGCAGGGCTAAGAAGTCTCGAAGGATCTCAAAATAGACGCTTAAAATAGGTGAGAAAAAAGAACCAAAATAGGCTCCAAAAACGAGTTCATATGCAAGAAAAGCTGCGAAAAAAATATGTTATAAATAACAATAATAGCTTAAAAACTTGCTTTTTTTCATTGGTAAAATAAGTCGAGATTTTTCACATCTTTTTTTAATATAAAAAAAAAAATTCTGGAGAAAATGAGTTTTTTGAAATATCAAAAATGCTTGTAACTTTTGACCTTTAAGGGTATATTTTGCAAAAGTGCAGCTCGATTTTTTTGATTTAAAAACAAAATTTTTTTTGCTTTAGAAGCATCGAATTTTTTTTGTTAAACATTCTTTGACACTTCTTTAGACTAAGGGTTGACGATTTTCACGAATAGGAAGAAGTTGAAAATTTTCTCAAGTGGGGTCGCAAAACCATAGGGGGACCCTTTTGGTTTCTAAAATTTTTTTTTCTTCCTAAAATTTCAACTACCTTCCCTAGTTAGGGAAATTTTTTGGAAGTCGAAATAGGC
The DNA here is from genome assembly GCA_018350325.1 of Globodera rostochiensis. Classification (NCBI taxonomy): domain Eukaryota; kingdom Metazoa; phylum Nematoda; class Chromadorea; order Rhabditida; family Heteroderidae; genus Globodera; species Globodera rostochiensis. The sequence goes on from JAEVLN010000048.1 coordinate 6,733, forward strand.
ACAAAAGTTCAAAAAAGTCGCCTAAAATAACATAAGGCACAAAAAATGTTCAAATGCCTAAAATAAGCTCGAACCTATTTTTAAACGCGAAAAAATTCCAAGATAGTTTTTTCAGGTCCGGTTAGGTCAGTTAAAACGAAGAAATTTCGGACTAAAACATGCTTTTTCGTGCATAACTCGCCAAAACAAAGCTGTAGTAAACTAGGCAAACCCCTAAAAATCTTAGCTCTTATTTTAGCTTCATAGAACCGATTGTTTTTACAGAATTAAACGCAATAATTGCTTTTAAAACGAATTTTTGACAAAATGTTCAACTATTCGCGCTCTTTCCTCCTGATCTTCCCTCTTGCCCTTGTCGTAATTTTGTTTGCGCTGTCCAGCAACGAGGTTAGTACTGTCAGCGAGTCGAATTGGTAAAGTGGATCTTTTGGGGCGGCAGTAATACAAAAGAAATTTGATGATGGTACTGTTTGAAGTCTACTGTTTCCGACCTCTCTCTCTTTGCTTTGAACTAGGGTTGAGCCCCGACCCCTCGGGGGCGGGAAAGTCGGGGGTCGGGGAGGCCGGGGTTGACGATGTTGGGGGTCGGGGTCGGGGACGACACAAATGTCGGGGTCGGGGTTGAAGATCATTAAAATTTCAGCATTTGTTTCATAAATTTCAGCAATGTTTTCTTCCATGGGCAAGCATAAAACATATAAAATTTTAAATCCGTTCATCATCATTAAAAATCTCAAGAGGGAAAAATTCAAGAATACGTGTACCTCACCAAATTGCACAAATTATATATTATTCGACTCGGCGCTAAGCCTAACGCACGAATCTGAAAGATTTTGGCGGAAACCACTCTGAAGCAAGTTATGAGCTCGGGACTGAAGTGTCTTTTTGACTGGGGACTCAGTTGTCCATTGATTAAAAAATGAGCAAAATCACTTAAAGTGTGTAACAAAAGAATAAGGTCAAGCGATTTTTTAGTGGTTTGAATACTCAGACTGAACCGAACGAGCTGAAATTTTTACCAATGGTGGCTTAAATTTTTAAAAATTAAGGAAAAACCATTTTTTAAATAACTAAGTTAGGGGTTCGTTAGGCTTAGGCCTAAGCCACACTGGCTCGGGGCGCGTTAGGCTTAGGCTTAAGCCACCCTGCCTTGGGGCGCGTTAGGCTTAGGCCTAAGCCACACTGGCTCGGGGCGCGTTAGGCTTAGGCCTAAGCCACCCTGCCTTGGGGCGCGTTAGGCTTAGGCCTAATGCTTCATTGCGTGTTTTAAGCCCTATGCAAGTGATTTTGCCCTTTTTTAAATCAATGGACAACTGAGTCCCCAGTCAAGAAGACACTTCAGTCCCGGGCTCATAACTTGCTTCAGAGTGGTTTCCGCCAAAAAATTCTTTCAGATTCGTGCGTTCCCCAAGCAAAAAAAAAGTCGGGGACAAAAACCCCAAGCAAAAAAAAGTCGGGGAAAAAACCCCAAGCAAAAAAAAAGTCGGGGACAAAAACTCCAAGCAAAAAAAAAGTCGGGGACAAAAACTCCAAGCAAAAAAAAGTCGGGGAAAAAACCCCAAGCAAAAAAAAAAGTCGGGGACAAAAACCCCAAGCAAAAAAAAAGTCGGGGACAAAAACTCCAAGCAAAAAAAAAGTCGGGGACAAAAACTCCAAGCAAAAAAAAGTCGGGGACAAAAACTCCAAGCAAAAAAAAAGTCGGGGACAAAAACTCCAAGCAAAAAAAAAGTCGGGGAAAAAACCCCAAGCAAAAAAAAAGTCGGGGACAAAAACTCCAAGCAAAAAAAAAGTCGGGGACAAAAACTCCAAGCAAAAAAAGTCGGGGAAAAACCCCAAGCAAAAAAAAAGTCGGGGACAAAAACCCCAAGCAAAAAAAAGTCGGGGACAAAAACTCCAAGCAAAAAAAAAGTCGGGGACAAAAACTCCAAGCAAAAAAAGTCGGGGACAAAAACTCCAAGCAAAAAAAAGTCGGGGACAAAAACTCCAAGCAAAAAAAAGTCGGGGACAAAAACTCCAAGCAAAAAAAAAGTCGGGGACAAAAACTCCAAGCAAAAAAAAAGTCGGGGACAAAAACTCCAAGCAAAAAAAAAGTCGGGGACAAAAACTCCAAGCAAAAAAAAAGTCGGGGACAAAAACCCCAAGCAAAAAAAAAGTCGGGGACAAAAACCCCAGGCAAAAAAGTCGTGGTCGGGGAGCAACCCTAGTACTAACAACAAAATATTGCGAAGCATAGTCAAAAAGCTAGCGAGGTTATCATAGACCTAATCAGAAATCTTTGGAAGTAAGTATGTAGTTTATTTATTTTTTTTAGGTGCAAGGGTTTAGATGCAAGCGTGCTTATAAGGATGAATCAAAAAATGAGATTGACTATTTTGATTCTTGGTGCATTGGAATTTATAAATATCCTAGGCAATGCTATTTTATGAATTGCTCAACTGGTAAAGAAGCAAAATTGAATCAAGTTTCTTAAAAATAATTTAAATTTAATTAAATCAAAACACTTTTGCAAATTTTCACGTTTTGGAACTTTATATCTAAAGTTTGATTATTGATCGCTTTTTCAGGATTTAAAGTCCGAACGGAATGGGGATGCCTTTCTGACGAACAGACTGGGAAAAAATGTCGTTTGGCAAATGAGGAAGCAGCATATTTTGAAAATGACGGTTTTAAGTGCAGATGCCGTATAGGAGAGAATGGTATCCTTATGTCTAACGAAAAAGACACGGGGTTCCCGATTCCAGGTATACTATTTAGTAAGACCGACATTTTTGAAACTCCTGGACTTGGATTTTAGGTAGGTTCCTGGACAAAAATCCAGGCCGCGCGGGAGTTCTACTGGACCTCTGGATCCAGGAAAAATTCAGGCGACTGGATCCAGGTCCAGGATTGGTCTCTACTACCTAGTTTTTAAAAAATATTATATGTACCTATTTGCGAAATTAAAGTTACTACGACAACTCTTGTTCCTCCATCCACGGAAAAGACGACTACTGTTACCACAACAACGACAACCACAACAACCGTTCGCACAACTACGACAACTACTGTTCCGAAACATGTCTGCAAACAGAAAATGGAATCAGCAGAGAACAGCACGGTTTTTGGAGACCAATGTCCGGCAGAAGAAAATTTTTGCTATTTTCTGAACTGTACTTCGGGTAAAAGTTTTCAAGGGGCTTATTATTTTATTAAAAATTTTACCGCTTGTCACTCCATTGATTAAATTTTCAAAATAAAAGTTCATAAATTTTTTTGATTTTTTGAATAAAGGAAAATGAAAACCAAAAACTGAACCTTTTATATTACTAATTTTTTGATAGGAACATCGCCAAACAAAACTCTCATTGAATGGGGCTGCATGCAGAACTTGACTTCCGAAATTTGTGTGCAAAAACTTGGCAAACTTGGTTTCAGTTTGGACAAAGATTCGTGCTATTGCCATGTTGGCCGCGAAAATCAAAACATTACCTTTCTGCAAAAGAAAATGACACTGTCCGGTACTGAAAAATAGTTAAAAAAGAAACACAAATATTTATTTAACAGAAAAAAAATTTCAAATATACCTAATTCAATCTAAAACAGATTTTCAACCGGCATTCTCATTTGCGCATCGTAACATCAGCCATTTCAAAGCGGTCGTCATTGCCATTCTGCTTGTTTCCTGTACGATTTGGGAATTATTTTAGATTAATTAAAAAAATATTTCAGTTGCTTCTGCTATTGCACATGCCATGCTCGCTGGAGTTTAATTTAATGCTGTTTGAAGTTGATCACGGACAAATGACTGACTCTCCGCCAATTTCCCATATAAACATTATTATCATATGGCCTGGAATTTTAGGGACTAAAAACTTATCGTTAAATTTTGTATCATCAAAAGCTTTTATGCACAAAAATAGTTCAGAACAAGATCTTTATTGTGCAAAAATTTGGATTAAAAACTTGACCACCAAGTTGGTAGAAAATACGGAAAAAATTGGGCAAATTTGAAATTTAGCATGAAGAGGTCGGTTGTTCTTTTGTGCTAAATTTCAAAACATTCGATAGAATTTGACAAAATTATCTGACTGATGATTGTGCAAGTTTTTAGTTTAAAAATCCCAGCCCTATTTATCATTATCAAAGATTTAACATTACAATGTTTTTTGCAAATTGTTTTCTGATCACTTTTACTTTCTTTTGCTTTCGGATCGGTGATCACTATTATTTTCTTTTGCTTTCGGATCATTTTTTTTTCTGTTACTTAGTATATATAAGGTCGAGATTTTTAGGGTTTAACCTATTTTAAAAATGCAACCCTGAAGTTTTCCAAAAATTATTTGATTTTTGTTAATTTTTCCAAAGCATGTGGAAGAGAAAAACTATCAAAGATTGACAAATTAAAAGGTTTAACACATAAATTGACTGGATTTGGGTAGTTTGGCACTTTTTTAGACTCTATTTTGCCATTTTTTGGGTTTTTAGCCCCCATTTTAGGGGTTTTTAGTCCTTAAAAATCTCAGCCATACTTATATACACCAAACATTTATGAATCCAATCAAAATGTCATGAATTCAATAAACTTTTATGAGTCCAATCAAAATTTTATGAAAGCAAATTAAGCTGGTCAAAACCACAGGGGGAGGGACTCTTTTAGTTGACCAAATGTTTGAATTCGGGTTCGGGGTTTGAGTTCGCAAAATCCGAGCTCGGTTTCGTGTTTCAGCGCATACTATTACCTTAGAAAACACGCATTTAAAAACGCGACGAAATGACGGCTTTTTTAAATGATACTAAAATTAAACGATTCGGTCCTGTATGAAAGGTGTTTTGATTTTTTGGTAAAATTAAAAAATCCCGCAAATCCGCTCCCCACACGAGCTTCCAAAAAAATTCCTTCCGCGGGATCCCGCAAGTGCGATTTTACCGGTCTCTAATCGAGATTACACAGCACCTATTAATATACATGCAATTGGACATTTTGTCCGATTTTCGGGACCTTTTGCCTGTTTTTCTTAGGTTTTTACCTCAAATCAAGTAAGAAGAGAAGTACCCTAGCCTGTGGGCTTAAAACAAGAAATGCGCGCGGAGAAGTGATTGAATGGTAGGGATGCTCGGGAATTGAAATTTACCGAGAATCGAGAACCGAGACCGAGAAATGACACCGAGAACCGAGACCGGGAAATGACACCGAGACTCGAGACCGAGACCCAAAAAAACCGAAATCTCGACTCGGGAACCGAGAATCGATAAATTTCAAATTTTTCGAAATTCACTAAAAAATATTAATTTTAAGTTCAAAAATTTTCAATAAATAATTTTACACTCATGGCTGCCAACTGTCCTTATTAATAAGATTTGTCCTTATTTTCGGGTTCGGGAAAGTTTTTCGAATTTAGTTGAATTGTGAAGGCTTGGTGTAATTTTATTCGACTAAAAAGATGTTTTTCGTGCATATTCACCGAATAAGGCTGCAAAAAAATCTTATCAACTAATTTGCGGCAAATTTTGAATTTCCATTTTTATTTCTGGGACAATTTTTGCCCGATATTCATTCGATCGTAACCGCGTAGAAAAGAATTTTAAAAAAAGTTCAATTTAGGAGTGTATTTTCGTGGTTTTTAATACATTTTTTACGAAATTTGATTTTTTTAAAGTATTTTAGGAAAGGAAGGAGGGGTCGGGTGGCTCCGATAAGTGCCGCCAGGGAAAAATTAAAGTTTTAGTGAATTCAATTAGGAAAATGTGCTTAAATTGCAAAAAACATCATTTTTATAAGATTTTTTAGAATCAATAAAAAGGAGTAATTATTAAATTAAAAAAGATAAAATGGATTTTAGGTAAGGGAATAGAACTCACGATAAATAAATTACCGGTCAGAATTTAACCACTGAGCCATACGACAACCGAGTACAAATGGTTTACAGAAGATATATAATTAAAGATTTTTTAAATTGATTTATCATTATGCATTTTTAAAACTTTCAAGCTCAGATTCTGTAATGAATTCAACCAAAAACCCAATCTTTACCAGTGCAAAAAAGTCTCGTTTTCCGAGACTAAAAACCCGAGACCGAGACCCAAAAAAACGAGAAATTTCTCGACTCGAGAACCGAGACCGAGACTCTCGAGCATCCCTATTGAATGGTGAAATTGTCTAGTACAAAACTAAAGGGGCTATGAAAAAAAAAGTGTGTACGATTGTTGACCGGGCTAGTGAAAAAACTAAAGGGGCCATGTAAAAGAAGAATGGAGTTCTGTAAATTGCTGCCCGGTCTAGTAAGACCTAAAGGGCTCTCGGAAATAAAAAATTGCCGAGCAATTGCTGCCCGGTCTAGAAGAAAACTAAAGAGGCCTAAGAAAAGCTTAAACAGAGTTCTGTCATTTAGTCCGGACTAGAATTACTCAGGGACGACGAAACTAACAACCAAACAAACGGGATTCGGGTCTTGGTTAGCAATTAATTCGGTCGCGGAGTAGACCAAAGCGGATAGGGGTCAATTAGGGTGCTCCAAACCGCCTTGGCCCAATCTAAGCTGCCAATTAACTGGGGGATCCCTAGCAGCCAAAATCTGCGTTCCGCCAACCTGAATTATTTATAATTCAAATTTAATCATTTCCCGCCAACAAACTGCAAACAAACTTAGTTAAGATCTGGCAGCCTACAAAATTATTAAGCAATTTAGCGGGGAGGCCTTTGCCTAATCTAAGCTGGGACCAATTGGAGAGGAACGAAATTCACTAGCAGCCATAATTCGGGCGCCAATGTCAAAGGAGAATTAATGAAAGGTCAAATTCAACCAATATCCGACCAACACGATTGCAAACAAGCTGAGCTCAATTACGGAAATCGCACAAACATTATTGTTAGCCTATTTTTATAGAATTATTTTTAGTTAACACAAAAAATAAAAAGATTTAAAAACACAAAAATAGCTCTCCTTCAGTTTTAAATTAGCATCTAATTACGGTAAAAGTTGGTTGCCAGTTTGATTGGTTACAAAATATAAAATTTTGATTGGACTCATAAAGTGCAGGAGGACTTTTGAATTTATCTTACATAGTCAATCGGCGAGATGAGGGATTCTCTGGTATGACGTAAATAAGACTCTGCCTTAAAAGGTCATTGCACAAAATGACGTTTAATTTTCATAATCATAAATTTATATTGAAATCACAGAATCGCTTAAAATATATTTCCTAAGATTAGTCAATAAAATTATGCGTTAGTTTGGCTAAATGAGTCCGTTAAATACATACAATCTTAAAATAAATAAATTATATGATAAAAAGCAAAAGACAAACAGTAAGTAAACAATAATAAAAAAGATAATAATTGGCATAGGTCAGAATATGAGGGTATGGATGGCGGTGGACTTTTGGCGTTCTTCACCATGGGTTATGATCAACTTCAAACAATGGCATAGGCAAACGTCCAAATCACTAAAATTTTAGTCAGAAAAAAATGATCAAACAATTACCGTAGATTAGCAGAGAAACCCAGAAGCTTATCGAAATAGTGGATGCAGCGATATGTGTGAAACGTGAGTCTTCAATTTGCGAGACTTAGAAAGAGTTGAAATATTTTGCTTTAAAAAAGGCATATAAAAACCTTGCCCCGGCGAGCGCTCGTTGATCTGATGCATGGTGCCAACCTCCTTCAACGTCTTGAGATTTTTAAATACATTCAGAAATAAATTAATTGTTGCTTAAAATAATAAAAACCACCGGATGATTTCATTTTCATTGCCTTCTTGAGCGACCGCTTTTGCTTCGGCTTGTCAAAAGAGCAGTTGCACGTCTCATTTTTATTGGACATATTATAACCCAATTCAGAAATTTTTTGGGCACATATTTGAGAAGCGTTGGAAGTGCAACCCCACTCTTTGACGGGTTTCTTCAAGTGTTCAGCTAAAAAATTAATTGAACTACATATGTGGACTGTTTACATAAAATTGCATAACATTTTAGACATACATAGGTTAGAAATTCAAATCCTCATTCAATTTCATTTTCAAATCAAAAACGTAATAGCGCCACTTTTTATTAAAAAAATGAAAGGTTTACAATGAAAACAGTGAATGGCATAGCAGGCATTCTCGCCTGGAAGACATGTGCCACTGTAATCAGTTTTTTTAGACGGAGTTTCGCTTCCTTGTTTGCAAATGAGTGTGGAATTAGACGTTTTTTCCGCCATGCCTTAAGTTTAAAAGAAAATCTTTAAACAATGTTTAAAAAACGCGGACTGGGAATAGGAAGCATTACGCCCTCATTAGAATTGAGTGAAACAGTGGAAGTGCACGTAGAATTGTTGGGCATTGGACGGCTGTAAGCATCGGACAACTGGCGCCCTTTGCCCTGAAGAAAATCACCGGTTCCGTACTGCCTGTCAGTACATCCCCATTCAGTCATGATTTGGCCTGGTTTGTCGCTCTCAACTGCTACAAATTAAACGTGCATTTAATGTTTGGCAAAAAAATTATAATAAAAATTTATATTTTGTCAAAAAAAACTCGTTCCGCAATTCATTCATAACCTGTCGAGCAGTTCAACACGTAGCAATAGCGTTGCGATTGGCTGCACGACTTGTCAGAGCTTTCATTAAGCCACTTTGAAAAGTAAGCCTTTTTGCACTTTTGGGCTGTAAGTCGTGTAATTAAATTCATTAACCAAAGCAATAAGTAAAATAAAATGTTTTACATGGAATCGAGACCTCAGTGCCAGCATTGGACATCGGAATATTCACTTTTCCAACCTTTGGAGTGCACTTGTGATCAATGATTCGATTGGCAGCATTTTGACCAATGAATTGTCCAGGCTTGTCCAAAAGTTGGTTTGGCATTTTGTCCGTGCATCCCCACTTTGTCAAGATGTGATGCTCAGATTCAGTCGAGCCAACTTGCTCTAAAAAAAAATTCGGCTATAATAATAAAAAATGCGTTTAAATAAATTTAATTTAAAAAATTCCTTACCAACAAGTTCCAAAGTACAATTCTGCACATAACAATAATGTTCATGTGCATCGCATACCGTAATGTTTTTTTCATGGTAACTGTTCTCCCAAAAGTAGCCGCCTTTGCACCAAAGAGACGAATAAGCTGTTTGGTTGTATGGTAATTTTTTGTTTTTGTAAATAAATAAAGTAAAATTCATCATAGGCTAAATTGCCGATTTAGAATTTTTCAAAAATACAGTTTTTTGATACTTTATGGGTAGGGGGGGGGGGTCGGCTGTGGCGATAGGCGCCGCCGAGAAAATTTTGAATTTAACTCAATTTGTTAAAAGATTTTAAAATTATTTTGAAGCTTTAGGAATAGGAGAGGGTCGGCACATAATTCACTTACAAGTTCTCTTACAAAAAATTTTTTCTATTGGCGAATTCGGAACCAGCGCATTAAATACCGGTAACATATTTTCACAATTTTTTGAATATAAATATTTTATTACCAAGCATCGAAAAAAATTGCTTCTTGGACTCCCAGTCCACTTTATTTTTGCCTTAATGTTTGGTTAAAGAATTATAAGAAATTGGTGTTGTTTTACAAGTCATATCTGTTATTCGGTAGTGCCAATAGGCGCCGACGAGAAAATTTTTTTGAGGATTTAACGAATTTGTTAAGAAAATTGGTCCAATACCCAAAAATAATTATTTGTTTCGTCCACCACAGATGCTCACCGAAAGTGATAAAAAGTGCACAGTCGGGGTTTGAACCCACAAGCAAAATTTTCCAAACCCAACCACTCACCATTACACCACCACCTCCATTGTACAGCTAATGATTTAATCCAATACAAAATGGAAAAACTCCCATCCCATCATTAGGGTTGTATTTTAAACCAAAAAGCCAGAAAACCGGTACCCCCGGTTTTGGTTAGGCCGGTTTTACTACCCCCGGTTTTCGGTTTTTGGGCCAAATAGACGGTTTTAGGGTTTGGTTCTTAACCGACCATGACTCGCCCTATTAGATATGCATTTTCAGTACTTAACAAACCCTCTCTAAAAGTGGGTTTTTTGTAATTTTTTAGTTTGGGCCTATGACGAAATTTTTCCATTAAATAAAATTATAAAACATAACGCTACTTGCATTGAAGATCGGCGCATTAATGTTGTGATTGTGCATGTCTTGGTTCTTTTCTCCAACAACGAAATTGCACTTGGAACCGGGGAAGCGTCCAGAGCCCAATCGACCTTTGCTTTCGTTGAAATTTACCATGAAACCTTCTTTGGTTACACTGCAACCCCATTCAACTTTGTATCCGATATACCCATCAAACGAAGGAGAAGAAGAAACTGAAAATTTATAATATTTGAGTTGAAATAAATTATTTATATTTTTAAATGTTAACGGTACATATAATTAGGCCTTGGTTTTTGATATTTACCTGTTTTTTGCATTAGGCTATCTAAGAAGCTCAAAATAGCAGACCAACTTCATATTATAAATTTAGAATAAGATTTAAAAAATTTCTTGTCTTCATTGAATTTGATAAAATTATTAAAATTTAAATGTTCTAGTCGTAAACTGTTAAAACTTTCGGAAAATATAGGTCATAGCGGCCAGAGCCAAAAAACAACATAAACCAATCGACTCCTCTCGGTCTGCAATGTATGAATCCGAAAAAATTTGTGTTGGCAACCATTCCCTGAAGAGTTACAGACCCGGGACTGAATATCTTTTGACTGGGGACTCAGCTGTCCACTGATTAAAAATGGGAAAAATCACTCATATTGGCATTCAAAATTAGGAATTAGTTGATAGAAAATCAAAATTGAGAATTTAAAGCGGTTTTTTGAACCGGTTTAAAAACTTTAAAATTAAGGAAAAACGACTTTTAAGTAAACCAAAACCCGATAATTTTATTTTCTATCGACAAATTCGTAATTTTGAAAGCCTATTGAAGGATTTTCCCCATTTTTTATCAGTGGGCACCTGAGTCCCTAGTCAAAAGACACTTCAGTCCCGGGTCTGTAACTCTTTAGGGAATGGTTGTCCAAACAAACGTTTTCAGATTCATACATTGCAGCCGAGAGGGTCGATTGGTATATTTTTTGTTCGATTTTGGCTCTGGCCGCTATGACCGATATTTACCAAATTTTCGGTTATATAACTAAAGCCCGGAGTTTTGAAAAATCCTGATCAGGGGAACAACATGAAAGGGTTTCATTTGAGGCATTTGTCCCGCGCTGTCGACAGGCGCCGCCGGGGGGGATTTTAACAAAAATTGGCAATCTTTGTAAGATAAGCAAAAATTCAGAATGATGTGATGATTTATTTTTAAAAATTCTTTGAAAATTATTAAAAAGTTATATTAAATGAGTGACGCGTTGAGTAGAGGCAAAACGATACACACCTGGGCTTTCTCATTTTCAAAAAACCATGGCCTGAAAACACAGGGAAATCCCGTCCCGGTCGCGTACTACACCTAATTATAACACATCATTGACCTGTCGTGCAGTTCAATACATAACAGTGTCGATCACTTCGGGTGCATTTTTTGTCTGCTTCCTCATGATATTTGTCACCTTCTGGATGCTGTTCAAAAAATGCTTTTTTGCAGAAGAGATTTTCATCCGTTGTCGTAGTCATTGCCGTTGTCGTGGTCGTCGTGGGAGTCGTGGGCGTAGTGGTCGTCGTGAACTTTAATAAATCATTAATAATTTCATAAACGTTTATACAATCATAAGGAACCAATAAAATTCCTAATCCAAAATTACCAAGTATTGAATAAAGATGGATGAACGGGATTTTTGGGGAACCCGGAAAAAACCGGGACCATATAAAGGAGTTTAGAAGGACATGTGAAAATACAGGGTGCGTAAAAAGTTCCCGCACTTTTTTTCATTTTAATTTTAGGGTCTAAACATCTTTATTTCAAAAAGCTGAGTTCAGAATTGGATTCTTCAGAGTTTTTTGGGCTAGAAAACAAAAAGAAAAAGTTAGTTTCTCCCAGAAAAAGAGCCATTTAACAAATTACAAGCCCTCAAAAATGTCCAAAAATTATTAGCATTTAGTCGCGATTTTTTTTTGGCCATTTTGTTCACTACATACTCAAGCGGTGGTTTCACCCTGATTCTGATGAACATTTTATGTGTAATATTTATGTTTTTTTTTTATTCATAAAACAAAAATTGATTTAAAAAGTGCGGGAACTTTTTACGCACCCTGTATTATATTTCCAATTAAAAGAGGAAAATAATAAAGAATGACGAATTTTTTGAAGGTAAAAATTGCCTGGATTTTGTAGAGTTATAGCACCTTTCATCTGAAAATTTTTTGAGCCTATTTCGGCATTTTTGGCGTCATTTTTGCTTTTGTGTCTATTTCGACATTTTTCGAAAAATTTCTTAGATATTTCTTGTCAAGTTCCTGCAAAGAACATTTTTTTTTATTGCCCAAAAATCACTCGATAAAATCCAACTTTTTTATTGCACAAAATATACTAGGGCTGCTCGGGAATTGAAATTTACCGAGAATCGAGAACCGAGACCGAGAAATGACCCCGAGACTCGAGACCGAGAACGAGACCCAAAAAAACCGAGAAATTTCTCGACTCGGGAACCGAGAATCGAGAAATTTCAAATTTTTTTCGAAATTCATTAAAAAAATATTAATTTTAAGCTCCAAAAATTTTCAATAAATAATTTTACACTCAGGGCTGCCAACTGTGCTTATTTATAAGATTTGTCCTTATTTTCGGGTTCGGGAAAGTTTTTCGAATTTAGTTGAATTGTGAAGGCTTGGTGTAATTTTTTCCGACTAAAAAGATGTTTTTCTTGCATATTCACCGAATAAGGCTGCAAAAAAATCTTACCAACCAATTTGCGGCAAATTTCGAATTTTTAACTCAATTTGTTAAGAGATTGCAGCCAAAATTTTAAAAATGCGGTGTTTTTTTCAAGCATTTTAGGATTGGAAGGGGGGGGGCGGGTGGCTCCGATAGGTGCCGCCGGGGAAAAATTAAAGTTTTAGTGAATTCAATTAGGAAAATGTGCTTAAATTGCAAAAAAAACCAGGCGTGGGCACGGATATCCGGATGTCCGGATATCCGCGGATATATCCGGATACGGACGGATAACGGATATGACCCTAATATCCGCGGATATCCGTGTATCCGTTGTTTTTTTACTGCTGAAGGAATTTTAAAACGATTTTCTAAAATGATTTTCAAGGATAAAATTTTGCCTTTTTTAAAACAAAAATGTTAAAAATTCTAAAAAATACCGAAAATCTTTTTTCAAAAATTGATTAACAAACCCGATTCTAATCCTTTTCACGAACGCAGACCAAGACCCGCGGGTCCGGTTAATAATCATTCATACACTCCCTTTAGTTAATTGTTTATTGGTTGATCAGATCAGACCATTCCTTCCGTTTTGTTTAGTGCCGGCCTTCACTTCATTCAAAAGTTGGCGTTTTGGTGCACAGTCTCCACCGTGTCCAGCAGCCACTGGTCCGTTTGCACGCATTTGTTGCCCACTCGCTGGCGGCGCTGCACGTGCCTGGTTAGCTGCTTTCGACTGTCTAAAGGAAACGGCGGACGCAAAGTTTAAAATGCCAAAGGCAAAAGAGTCGACTTGCCTGAGGGCATTATGTGGTAGAGAATGCGCGAGCGGAGGGGCATTCGCGCGACCACCGAGTCAAGAGTCCGTCTGTTTTCCTGTTCTGAATTGACAGGTTAATTAGACCTTTTGCCATAACCAAATCTCCCCCCTCCCCAATGCTTTTGCCCCCAACCTCATGCCTTTAACCCCAATGCTTTTGCCCCCTCCCACCAAATGCCCCTCCCCAATGCTTTTGCCCCCCCCCCCCCAAATGCCCCTCCCTCCCAATGCTTTTGCCCCCCCCCCCAAATGCCCCTCCCTCCCAATGCTTTTGCCCCCCCCCAAATGCCCCTCCCAATGCTTTTGCCCCCCCCCCCCAAATGCCCCTCCCCAATGCTTTTGCCCCCCCCCCCAAATGCCCCTCCCTCCCAATGCTTTCGCCCCCCCCCAAATGCCCCTCCCTCCCAATGCTTTTGCCCCCCCCCCCAAATGCCCCTCCCCAATGCTTTTGCCACACCCCCCCCCCCCAAATGCCTCTCCTCAATGCTTTTGCCCCCCAAATGCCCCTCCCCAATGCTTTGCCCCCCAAATGCCTCTCCCCAATGCTTTGCCCCCCCCCCCCAAATGCCTCTCCCCAATGCTTTTGCCCCCAAATGCCTCTCCCCAATGCTTTTGCCCTCCCAAATGCCCCTCCTCAATGCTTTCGCCCCCCAAATGCCTCCCCCCCCAATGCCTTTGCCCACTTCGCTCTTCCGGACTCAATCCCTTCGTCCGATCAAAGTCCACCGCCCGCGATGCCTTCCCATTGGCCGCCTCCTTTTGCGGTTGCCCATCAATTGGCTCCACTTCTTCCTCGCCCAATTCCTTTAAAAATCCAAATTTTCTTTCTGCTCTCTGAGTTGGCCTTCGTTCGCCTTCCGGTTAAATTTTTCAACATCAAATCGCTCAATTCCGCTTAGTTTTCGAATAAAATCAGAAAAAATTAATGGGGTCCTAAACTGGGGGAATTGGTCGAAGTGCACTTTCGCCTTCTCATTTGTCAGTCACCTCCAATGCCGTCTGATAGTCTTTGTCAATGGTGCCTTTCATATTGTCCGCCAACGCGTTGATTTGCTTTTGGATGATGGTCAGAACGGTGGAAACGAGCGCCAATCCGATTAGGATCATAATGCCGACGAGAATGATGTAATTAGGCTTGGAGGGGATGACATCGCCTGGGGGGCGGGAAGGATGGATGAGCCATTCGGTGCTAAACGAACCGAATCCGATGGTCAGGAATGAAATAAGCACGAAGTAGAGGGATAAACCTGAACAATTTACCTAATTACTTATTCGAGTCAGAGACTAATAGACTAATGGAAGAAACCATAATCCCACGTCTCTTCCCAGAGAAGGAACAAATAGGCACAGAGCAATATCCAAATGATGGTCACCGCGATCAGAAACCAAACTGGGAACTTAAAACAAAGCAATCGAACCCAAAAATACAAAAGCTTTCCAATCGATCGCTTCCAAAAGTACAAAAGCCCAAAACCTTCTGCAACGACCTGCAATAATTCGTCATTCCCCTCGTCCGACTCCGACGCAAGTGATTCTCGACTTGCGTCCATTTCGACTCCATTTTCATCCAATTTTGCCTCTATTGTCATCTGTCAAATCACTTCCATTTGAATTACTTATTGTATTTCGGCTTATTTTGAAACATTTCTTTTAAGTTAATTAAAACAGAAAACTTCAGTACAAATATCAAAAATATTTGCCTTTGAATTACGCCTTTTTGGAGGCCCAAAGAAAACCTTTCGTTCCAATTTTTTGGAGAAGCATCCCAGCGAACGGGCAATTAGTTGCCACAACACCAAACAAATTTTGGCGAACAAACCGCCCAAAGTGATCAGAGCGATCAATGCCAAAGGAATGCTTAGGGAAATTTGGAAAGTTAAACGGCGGTGATCAATCGAGACCAAACCCGATCAGGGCGTAGATGATGGTCAGAATGCGTCCTGATGTTGTGACGGGAACAATGTTACCGTAACCCTAAAAAGGTCGTTCATTTGCTAAAGTTCATTGAATTCCCAAAACAATGGTTGTGTAGACGGTCATTGAGAAGTAAATGGAACCCCAAATGGTCCATTGGGTTTGGTTCATGAGCACTTCGGGGACTCCGAGCCTTTCTCTGTAATGGTTCAACGTGGACACCGTGTGATTGTACGCCTGGAGGGGCGTCATCGACTTAATGGTGTTCAGACGAAAGGTCGTGTCCTCAAATGAACGCTTTGTTCAAAGAGACGGAATCGATCACTTCGAGCAATTTGAGCCGCTGCTGTCGCAACTGCTCCAACTCGTACTTCTCGTTGGGCCCTTCGATTAGCATGAATATCAGAGCACCGACAACGGTGTAAACCAACAGAACCAGCACGGGGACCTTACAAATTAGTGCAGCAAGGGAGGGAAGTGGGCGGACAGTGCCAATTTCACATTAGAAGCGACTCCGAATCCCCAAAAGACTTTTTCTTCCCTTTTTCCGATTAAGGCAAATTAAGCCAAAAGCACGGAAACTGAACTCACGAAGGATTTGAAGCCATGTTTGAACCGCGTCAGCAGAAAGTTCGCTCTGCCGGCGATCAGCATTCTTCAGAAGCTTTTGCGACCAAACCTTAAGAGTTTGAAGGATTACGTTTGCGCAGGTCAACAAAAAACGAACAAAACAAAAACAGAATAAGGAGGGAATCGGTGGGATGTTGCCAGAATGAGTGATACCCGTGAAGGCCAAAGAGACTGACGCATTCCCTTTGATCCGACTGTTGCTTAACCGATCTCCCCCCGGGGGGGGGGGCAACTGTCCCAATTCAAGTCAATTAGTCGTCGAAAGTTGGGAAGATGCAGGAACAGAAGTGATGAATGGGAGATGTGAAAATACCCAATTGAACCCGGCAATTGCGGAGGTAATGAATGGGGGGGGGGGGGTGGGAAAGGAACAGAACCAATTGGCATTCGCCGACTTTTGAGGAAATAAAATCGAAAGGGCGGGCATTTTGAGGCGAGTCGAAATGAATCGTGGGGCCTTTGAAATTGGGAACTATCGGAGTGGAAATGGAAAAAGGCGGCCGGGGAGGGGGGAGTAAAGCGTGAGGCTTGCACTTTGCTCCATTGATTTGTGAGGATAGACTGGAAAAGGCAATGGCACTATTCAATTGGGGGGGGGGGAGAGAGAATGGACAGAAATAAGGTATTGGGAAAAGGGACAGATCGATCTGGGAAAGCGATGTTTGTGATCAGACGGAGGAATGGGATGGGAAGCGACAGTTGGCACTCCTGGGGGGCTAGAGGGGGGGGGAGGGACTGATGAGCCCCCCCCCCCCCCCCCGGGGAGGGGAGGGACTGATGGACTCCCGGGAGGCGGGGGGACTGATGGGGCCCGGGGAGGGGAGGGGAGGGACTGATGGACTCCCGGGGGGAGGGGAGGGACTGATGGACTCCCTGGGGGGGCCGGGGGGGGGGAGAGGAGGGACTGATGGACTCCCGGGGGGAGGGGAGGGACTGATGGACTCCCGGGGGGAGGGGAGGGACTGATGGACTCCCGGGGGGAGGGGAGGGACTGATGGACTCCCTGGGGGGGGGCCGGGGGGGCCGGGGGGGGAGAGGAGGGACTGATGGACTCCCGGGGGGAGGGGAGGGACTGATGGACTCCCTGGGGGGGCCGGGGGGGGGAGAGGAGGGACTGATGGACTCCCTGGGGGGGGATTGATGGGCGGAAGATGGGACATCGGCAGACAAAGCAAAGGGGACGGACGGGGCATCGATTTGAGATGGCTGCAATTAAAAGTTTATGACTCGGCTGTTCCCTTTGTCATAGATCGCCGGCGGCGCCGGTCGGACGATCCGCCGGCGTTTGGCAATTCTGCCGAAGAATCGATTGGTCTCTTCTGTTTAATTATATGCAACATTTCATATTGGAATTTCTGTGATGTAAACAAATTTAGAAATCTGTAAACATTTTTTTTTGTAATTACTTAATTTGTTTTTAGAATATTTTCAAAAAAGATGGTTTTCTTTTTGGTCTTAAAACGAAAGAATGGCTATGAACAGATTGGTCAACACTTTCTTTGGATAAGCCTAATTCAAAGTTGCAAGCACGTCAGGACAGACGTATATTACAAAAACTACGATAAATGAATTAGTAAAATGATTGATCAGTGGGGGGGGGGGATCTTCTGAAGTTGAACTCGTTGAGGCACGCGGTTCCGACGTGCAATGCGAACTCTTGCCGTGAATTTCACAAGCAGTGCCAATTTTCCCCATATTTCTTCCAAAAGCATTCCGTGTGGCCAAGTCTCTTCCGAATTTGCTCCTTTCTTTTTCGGTCATATTCCTTCCTTCAGCCGCCCTTACTCCGCTCCTGCCATGGGCCATATCGGACGTTGTGCCGTTCCGTTCCGGAGTCCTTCCCAATTCCCCCGCCTCACCTTGCCGCTGTCGCTGTGTTAGAACTTTCGTTTTGGCGTGAAGCCAAAATTCACTGTCCTCAGTGTGTGCTGTTCCGTCGGCAGCGGGTTGGAGATTGTCGTATAACGGCCGCTGTTGGAGGCCATCCACCGTCGAAATGGACTGACAGTGGTGGAAGAACTGCTCGATCAGCTCTTCCAGATGTGTAGAATCATTTTGGGCTGCAATGCTTTCGAGTTCGTTTATTTCCAATCGTATCCTCTCCCCTCCCCTTGGCCCTCGAACCTCCATTCTGTTGTGCCCTCTTCACTCTGATCACTTTCGGCTTCGCCATATTCGTCTTTAATCGCTGGTTCATTTTTCCGTCAGTAGCAACACAGTTAATCTGCTGCTTGCCTGCCCGCTGACTTTGCCTCTTTCCGGGCCAAACTTGTCCGTTTTCTTCCATTAAAGACTCAAGAGCGGAGGAGGAAGAAGCATTGGATGTGTTGCTGCAACTGCTCGCAATTGATCCGTCCTCTCGCGGAGCAATTTCATTGATCTGTTGCAATTCGGGAATTCTTTGTCAGAATAGATCAAAGGTTGGTACTTTAATTGTTTCAGCAAATTTGACGAATTTCTGTCTCTGTGGCACTCGCATTTCCTTGCCACCCCAATTCCTTCGCCTCGACGGCCGTCCCCCCTCCTCCGCCGCCGGTGCTTTTCCTTCTCCTACCGTTAGTTTTTCCGCGTCCAGCCTCAAGAATAGAAATGGGCCGTTGTTGATGCCCGGAGGGGGAGGACGGGGAGGCAAATGGCCCCCGGGGTTGGTGATTGGAGAAGGTCGAGGAGAGGGACTGACACTGCACGACCGGGTCGGGACGGAGGATGAAGTGCATGGCTTGAAAAGAAAAGAATGTTTTCGCAAGATCGCTAACTTGGTTCTGCTTGTTATTTGTCAGTGTCATGTCTTTTCCTCTGGTTTGACGATGCGTGCCGCTCTGTTGACGGGCCATGCCAATGCCTGTGCCATTTTGTTTGATGGGCGTATCTTGGAGGCGACAGCTCAAGGGAAGTTCGGAGTCGTGACGAAATCCAGTCCGCCCGTCGCTGTCCCGATACCATGCCGGACTGATCAGAAAGGACGAAGTCATCTTCTCGGGGGAATTTGCTTCTTGCCGAGGGGACAATGGGCCAGTATTAGCCGCGTCGAACATCTCCACAACGGTACAGGGAACGGTCGTTGGCACATGGGCAGTGGCCTGGGAAGCCGCCACTGCCACCGTTATTTGCCCATTGTTGTGCCGTTGCCATTCGCTTTTTGCTGGCAATTGCTGTCGCATTTTCTGAGGTTGTGGCGACTTTTCCTTCGCTGGCAAAGTGCCAATTCTGCCGGGTGAAATGAAAGAATTCGCGCGGACCAATTGCGGAAGACGCTTCACCGGCGAAAGTCGGCGATGCCATTGCCGTTGGCATTCCTGTTGAATTGGCACGACGGAGGGCATACTGAAGATGGAAAAAGCTGAGATTGGGAGTCCGGAAAGTGAAAGAATGCTGGCAAATATGGCTGGAATTTGTTGGAAAGAAGGGGGGGGGGGAATTAATCATGAAAGGATCGGGGAATGCTTGGAGGGCATTTTATCAGAGAAAGAAAGAGGGGGGGGGGGGATTAATCATGAAAGGATCGGGGAATGCTTGGAGGGCATTTTATCAGAGAAAGAAAGAGGGGGGGGGGGGATTAATCATGAAAGGATCGGGGAATGCTTGGAGGGCATTTTATCAGAGAAAGAAAGAGGGGGGGGGGGGATTAATCATGAAAGGATCGGGGAATGCTTGGAGGGCATTTTATCAGAGAAAGAAAGAGGGGGGGGGGATTAATCATGAAAGGATCGGGGAATGCTTGGAGGGCATTTTATCAGAGAAAGAAAGAGGGGGGGGGGATTAATCATGAAAGGATCGGGGAATGCTTGGAGGGCATTTTATCAGAGAAAGAAAGAGGGGGGGGGGGGGATTAATCATGAAAGGATCGGGGAATGCTTGGAGGGCATTTTATCAGAGAAAGAAAGAGGGGGGGGGGGATTAATCATGAAAGGATCGGGGAATGCTTGGCGGGCATTTTATCAGAGAAAGAAAGAGGGGGGGGGGATTAATCATGAAAGGATCGGGGAATGCTTGGAGGGCATTTTATCAGAGAAAGAAAGAGGGGGGGGGGGGGGGATTAATCATGAAAGGATCGGGGAATGCTTGGAGGGCATTTTATCAGAGAAAGAAAGAGGGATTAATCATGAAAGGATCGGGGAATGCTTGGAGGGCATTTTATCAGAGAAAGAAAGAGGGATTAATCATGAAAGGATCGGGGAATGCTTGGAGGGCATTTTATCAGAGAAAGAAAGAGGGGGGGGGGATTAATCATGAAAGGATCGGGGAATGCTTGGAGGGCATTTTATCAGAGAAAGAAAGAGGGGGGGGGGGGATTAATCATGAAAGGATCGGGGAATGCTTGGAGGGCATTTTATCAGAGAAAGAAAGAGGGGGGGGGGATTAATCATGAAAGGATCGGGGAATGCTTGGCGGGCATTTTATCAGAGAAAGAAAGAGGGGGGGGGGGATTAATCATGAAAGGATCGGGGAATGCTTGGAGGGCATTTTATCAGAGAAAGAAAGAGGGGGGGGGGGATTAATCATGAAAGGATCGGGGAATGCTTGGAGGGCATTTTATCAGAGAAAGAAAGAGGGGGGGGGGGGATTAATCATGAAAGGATCGGGGAATGCTTGGAGGGCATTTTATCAGAGAAAGAAAGAGGGGGGGGGGGGGGATTAATCATGAAAGGATCGGGGAATGCTTGGAGAGCATTTTATCAGAGAAAGAAAGAGGGGGGGGGGGGATTAATCATGAAAGGATCGGGGAATGCTTGGAGGGCATTTTATCAGAGAAAGAAAGAGGGGGGGGGGGGATTAATCATGAAAGGATCGGGGAATGCTTGGAGGGCATTTTATCAGAGAAAGAAAGAGGGGGGGGGGATTAATCATGAAAGGATCGGGGAATGCTTGGAGGGCATTTTATCAGAGAAAGAAAGAGGGGGGGGGGGGGGGGGATTAATCATGAAAGGATCGGGGAATGCTTGGAGGGCATTTTATCAGAGAAAGAAAGAGGGGGGGGGGATTAATCATGAAAGGATCGGGGAATGCTTGGAGGGCATTTTATCAGAGAAAGAAAGAGGGATTAATCATGAAAGGATCGGGGAATGCTTGGAGGGCATTTTATCAGAGAAAGAAAGAGGGATTAATCATGAAAGGATCGGGGAATGCTTGGAGGGCATTTTATCAGAGAAAGAAAGAGGGGGGGGGGGATTAATCATGAAAGGATCGGGGAATGCTTGGAGGGCATTTTATCAGAGAAAGAAAGAGGGGGGGGGGGGGAGGGGATTAATCATGAAAGGATCGGGGAATGCTTGGAGGGCATTTTATCAGAGAAAGAAAGAGGGGGGGGGGGATTAATTATGAAAGGATCGGGGAATGCTTGGAGCTCACCAGTCTATCTCGTCCTTGCACAACGGTAGTTTCCCAGTGGATGATCGTCTTCGCCAACTTCGACTGCGACCCATCCAATTGCTCATTTATTTCAATTTAAACTTTTGCTCGGTTAGCTCCAACGAATGTACATATAATGAATGGCCAAAACAAATTTGAGTTGGTAAAAAATTGAAAAAGAACGAAGCAATTTGGGGGGGGAGGGGGTGACGAGGATGGAATGAATGGCATTTCCATTGTTTTTGGCACAATTGGATTAACAAAAACATCGTCAAAATGGGATAAGAGGGGTATGGGACGGCCGATGAGAAATGGAGGGAGGGGGGCGGGCAATCCGAAAAATGTTTTTTTAAGGGATGAAGTTGATGAAGCAAAAGGATTTTGTTGAGAATTTAAAGTAAAGTGCCGCGGGACAAAAGCCGACAGACGATTAGAGAGGGAGAGAAAGAGAAAGAGGAGGTGAGAGAAGCATGGAAAAAGAGAAAGGAACAAACAAGAAAGAGAAAGAGATTTGGGTCATGTCTGCTCAGCTTTGATCCCTCCCTCCCGGGTTGGACAGCTTTGATCCCTCCCTCCCGGGTTGGACAGCTTTGATCCCTCCCTCCCGGGTTGGACAGCTTTGATCCCTCCCTTCCCTCCCCCCTCCTCCGATCACCCCACCCCCACCGACCGGCCGTCCGTCTTTTGCCGATCGGCAAATCCCGCCCTTCCTTCCATTCCCGTAGCTTCCCATTCGGATCCAATTTCACTTCACATCCAACCCATTCTTAACCAATTGTTTCCGTCGCCTTCTCACGGCCATCGCCCTCCACGTGTTGGCCGCGGGACTTTCCGGTTTATGGCCGTTGCCCACCTGCTGCACTCTGGTGCCTTTTGCTGAGGCCGACTTGGGCCAATCAAATGCCCCCAAAATTCAAAAGAAAGAAAAAATAAATTTGCCTTCGGAAAGAGCCGATTAAAGCTGAAAATATTTGTGTTTTAACCTCTGACCGGTAACAACAATTTGTTATTTTAAATGAAAATTTGGAAAAGATTTTCTTTGAGGCGCCTCCGGGGAGTGCAGGTAAATTTGTTTCCTTTTGCAGGCAACGGAAAATGGGGCAATGAGGGAGGAAAAGCATCACTCCTTCGCCACAAACGACGGCAATCAATCGGCGAAGGGCGAACGACTCGACGAAACTTTATAGCTTACCAACCACTTCAATTAAGCATCGAAATGCTTCAATTAAGCATCGAATTGCTTCAATTAAGCATCGAATTGAAGCATCGAATTGCTTCAATTAAGCATCGAAATGCTTCAATTAAGCATCGAATTGCTTCAATTAAGCATCGAAATTGCTTCAATTAAGCATCGAATTGCTTCAATTAAGCATCGAAATTGCTTCAATTAAGCATCGAATTGCTTCAATTAAGCATCGAAATTGCTTCAATTAAGCATCGAATTGCTTCAATTAAGCATCGAATTGCTTCAATTAAGCATCGAATTGCTTCAATTAAGCATCGAATTGCTTCAATTAAGCATCGAATGCTTCAATTAAGCATCCGAATTGCTTCAATTAAGCATCGAATTGCTTCAATTAAGCATCGAACTTGCTTCAATTAAGCATCGAATTGCGTCAATTAAGCATCGAATTGCTTCAATTAAGCATCGAATTGCTTCAATTAAGCCATCGAATTGCTTCAATTAAGCATCGAATTGCTTCAATAAGCATCGAATTGCTTCAATTAAGCATCGAAATTGCTTCAATTAAGCATCGAATTGTCTTCAATTAAGCATCGAATTGCTTCAATTAAGCATCGAATTGCTTCAATTAAGCATCGAATTGCTTCAATTAAGCATCGAATTGCTTCAATTAAGCACGAATTGCCTTTCAATAGCAGCGAATGCTTCAATTAAGCATCGAATTGCTTCAATTAAGCATTCGAATTGCTTCAATTAAGCATCGAATTGCTTCAATTAAGCCTCGAATTGCTTCAATTAAGCATCGAATTGCTTCAATTAGCATCGAAATTGCTTTAATTAAGCATCGAATTGCTTCAATTAAGCATCGAATTGCTTCAATTAAGCATCGAATTGCTTCAATTAAGCATCGAATTGCTTCAATTAAGCATCGAATTGCTTCAATTAGCATCGAAATTGCTTCAAATTAAGCATCGAATTGCTTCAATTAAGCACGAATTGCTTCAATTAAGCATTCGAATTGCTTCAATTATAAGCACTCGAAATGCTTCAATTAATTGCTTCAATTAAGCATCGAATTGCTTCAATTAAGCATCGAATTGCTTCAATTAAGCATCGAATTGCTTCAATTAAGCATCGAAATGCTTCAATTAAGCATCGAATTGCTTCAATTAAGCATCGAATTGCTTCAATTAAGCATCGAATTGCTTCAATTAAGCATCGAATTGCTTCAATTAAGCATCGAATTGCTTCAATTAAGCATCGAATTGCTTCAATTAAGCATCGAATTGCTTCAATTAAGCATCGAATTGCTTCAATTAAGCATCGAATTGCTTCAATTAAGCATCGAATTGCTTCAATTAAGCATCGAAATTGCTTCAATTAAGCATCGAATTGCTTCAATTAAGCATCGAATTGCTTCAATTAAGCATCGAATTGCTTCAATTAAGCATCGAATTGCTTCAATTAAGCATCGAATTGCTTCAATTAAGCATCGAATTGCTTCAATTAAGCATCGAATTGCTTCAATTAAGCATCGAATTGCTTCAATTAAGCATCGAATTGCTTCAATTAAGCATCGAATTGCTTCAATTAAGCATCGAATTGCTTCAATTAAGCATCGAATTGCTTCAATTAAGCATCGAATTGTTTCAATTAAGCATCGAATGCTTAATTAAGCATCGAATGATTCAATATTAAGCCATCGAATTGCTTCAATTAAGCATCCGAATTGCTTCAATTAAGCATCGAATGCTTCAATTAAGCATCGAATTGCTTCAATTAAGCATCGAATTGCTTCAATTAAGCATCGAAATTGCTTCAATTAAGCATCGAATTGCTTCAATTAAGCATCGAATTGCTTCAATTAAGCATCGAAATGCTTCAATTAAGCATCGAATTGCTTCAATTAAGCATCGAATTGCTTCAAATTAAGCATCGAATTGCTTCAATAAGCATCGAATTGCTTCAATTAAGCATCGAAATTGCTTCAATTAAGCATCGAATTGCTTCAATTAAGCATCGAATTGCTTCAATAAGCATCGAATTGCTTCAATTAAGCATCGAATTGCTTCAATTAAGCATCGAATTGCTTCAATTAAGCATCGAATTGCTTCAATTAAGCATCGAATTGCTCAATTAAGCATCGAATTGCTTCAATTAAGCATCGAATTGCTTCAATTAAGCATCGAATTTGCTTCAATTAAGCATCGAATTGCTTCAATTAAGCATCGAATTGCTTCAATTAAGCATCGAATTGCTTCAATTAAGCATCGAATTGCTTCAATTAAGCATCGAATTGCTTCAATTAAGCATCGAATTGCTTCAATTAAGCATCGAATTGCTTCAATTAAGCATCGAATTGCTTCAATTAAGCATCGAATTGCTTCAATTAAGCATCGAATTGCTTCAATTAAGCATCGAATTGCTTCAATTAAGCATCGAATTGCTTCAATTAAGCATCGAATTGCTTCAATTAAGCATCGAATTGCTTCAATTAAGCATCGAATTGCTTCAATTAAGCATCGAATTGCTTCAATTAAGCATCGAATTGCTTCAATTAAGCATCGAAATTGCTTCAATTAAGCATCGAATTGCTTCAATTAAGCATCGAATTGCTTCAATTAAGCATCGAATTGCTTCAATTAAGCAATTGCTTCAATTAAGCATCGAAATGCTTCAATTAAGCATCGAAATGCTTCAATTAAGCATCGAATTGCTTCAATTAAGCATCGAATTGCTTCAATTAAGCATCGAATTGCTTCAATTAAGCATCGAATTGCTTCAATTAAGCATCGAAATGCTTCAATTAAGCATCGAAATTGCTTCAATTAAGCATCGAATTGCTTCAATTAAGCATTGAAAGCATCGAATTGCTTCAATTAAGCATCAAAATTGCTTCAATTAAGCATCGAATTGCTTCAATTAAGCATCGAATTGCTTCAATTAAGCATCGAAATGCTTCAATTAAGTATCGAAATTGCTTCAATTAAGCATCGAATTGCTTCAATTAAGCATTGAAAGCATCGAATTGCTTCAATTAAGCATCAAAATTGCTTCAATTAAGCATCGAATTGCTTCAATTAAGCATCGAATTGCTTCAATTAAGCATCAAAATTGCTTCAATTAAGCATCGAAATTGCTTCAATTAAGCATCGAAATGCTTCAATTAAGCATCGAAATGCTTCAATTAAGCATCAAAATTGCTTCAATTAAGCATCGAATTGCTTCAATTAAGCATCGAATTGCTTCAATTAAGCATCAAATTGCTTCAATTAAGCATCGAATTGCTTCAATTAAGCATCGAATTGTTCAATTAAGCATCGAAATTGGATAGGTCAACTCTTTACATCCCTAGGAAATTGCTTTAATTTGATTGGAATTGGCCCTTACAAATTGTTTTATGTGCTTTGAGCCTTTACTTCGCTGGCTGATACTTTATGTATTTAATGTGTTTGTTTACATTTATTTGTTCGATTGATCTTTTACATATAGCCGCCCCCAATGAATTTATTTTACGGTCAATTGCCTGGGGGGAAAGAATGAATTAAATGAATAGCCAACGAAATATTGTTTTGTCCTCGTTATTAGTCCGTCAAAGGCGGCCTTTTAGCATTGGCCGTCCACTTACCTAATAGGGACCGATAAAAGAAGCCCATGCCGACATTTTCTTATCAGTTTTGTACGGTTGGAGCGATCGATCGATCGATCGATTCGGCGGTCGCTTTTTCTTTGGCTTTGGGCCGTAATGAGTGAGTGAGTGAGTGGCTGTCAATTTCGCGGATATTGCCTTAGCGGACGGCTGAAGGCTTTTAATGCGTTTCATAAGTTTTCGTTTAAGCGAATGCTTTGGCCGTTCGTTCATTGGGCCAAAAGAATGTTCGAGCATCTGTTATATTCTAATGAATTCGTTGGGCCATCCCCGCTAATCATTTTATACATATTCACAAGGGCATAAAACCTTTCGTCAGTAAATAAACCAATGCTTTCCACGACTTTCCGCCCGCTCCTCGTCCGTCCCACGTTTGTTGGCCTGTTGCTGCTGCTATGCATGTGCCCATGTTGTTTGTCCAACGGCAATTATTCACTTACAAATGCCGTAAATTATACGGCCTCAAATAACAGCCATCACGGGTAAGCCAAAAGAAGGCGGCATGCCTGCCATTGTCCAACTTTTATTGGAATGCCGAGGCAACTTTCAATGCTTCTTCAGAGTGAAGGTCGCCTCGCTGAAGTTTGACTACGTGAAGGCCGAATTGGTACTGGCCCTTTTTATACTGGTCATCGGCCTGTTCAAACTCTGTGCGTCCGTTTTTATCCTTTCGGCAAAGTTCACCCAACCAGACAATGTTTAGCCTACCACCAATTCAAATACCCCCAAGCACTCGTGCCCGAGAGTTGCTGTTTGATCATTCTCGGAACCCTTCTTGGCCTCATTTTCTGGTGAAGATCACAACTCAGCATCAGAGCAAAAGCAATTTAAGGTGGACCGGCACTTTTGCGGAGCTCAAGTTTTTGGAATTTGACCAAAAAGTGTTCTTCTTCTTCCTCCTGCCCCCGTAAGTGCTAACCCAAATAAATAATGTTTTTAGATTAGACTTTGAAGAATCATTTTGGAAGCAGCTTATTCACTGAATGACCGGGCATTTATTGACAATTTGGGCACCATTTGTCTTTACGCCGTTGTGGTCAGTTTTAATTGCCTTTTTGTTCATTTCAAATTGTCAGGGGACGGTGCTGAACATTGCCATAGTCGGTGGCCTTCTCATTTGGGCCGAATGGGCCGGGATGTTCGGCACTTTTGGCATTCACGTGCTCGATTCTTTCCTTTTTTCGTCTTTGATTGCCGCCGTCGACCCAGTTGCTGTAAGCCGCCCAAATGGTGGTCCTGGTTAGTATATTTCGACTTTCCTAGGTTTTGGCAATTTTCAAGGAGGTCGGAGTCAACCAGATGCTCTATTTTATGGTGTTCGGCGAATCGCTTCTGAATGGTTTTGTGTTGCCTTTCGGCGATCGTCCTTTGAAATTCCATTTTTGTTTGCTCAGATGCGGTTACGGTGGTCTGCTACAATTTGGTGAACGACTTCAAACAATTGGATGACATCACTTTGTTGGATGTACGTGATTTTAATCTTTTCTGAGTTGGTTCAGTGTTTTCTCGGAGTTGCGGCCTTTTTGTGTGTCTCCTTTGGTGGCCTTCTGGTCGGGACACTTTTTGGCATTCTCTCCGCGTTAATCACCAAATTTACGATTCATGTTCGCGGTACAAATAATTAATGGAATAACCCGAAAGGTCGTCATTAACTTGCACAGTTGTTGAGCCTGTAATTTGCTTTACCATTGCTTATTTGTCCTACGTTTGCAGTGAATTGTTCCATTTTTCCGGCATCATTGGGTGAGTTTATCCTTTTTTTCCTGACAAAATGCCCCCCCCCCTCCGGCGGTTCCTTCAGAATCATCGCTTGCGGCCTAATCCAAATACAGTATACTATGCAAAATTTGTCGGCTAAATCCCAAATTTCCATCAATTACATCATTAAAGTGATCAGGTGATGCCGTAACTGTTTAATACCAATCATTAGGGGATCAGGGACGCAGTGAGTCGAAAAAAGACCGATTTAATCCGTGCCATGTAACCCGCTGCGTTCTTTAACTGACTTTTTCTCGTACAAATACGCCTTCACCCCATTTTAACATTCATAGTTCCGTGAGCGAGTCATTGATCTTCATCATTTTGGGCGTTATGCTCGTAAACGAACAAAATTGGTTTTGGTAAGACATTTTCACTGTTTAAAATCGACTCAATATTCAGTAAGGTACGATACTCGCATGCGGGTATGGCCAATTGCGGGTATTTCGGGTAGAAGAATGCGGGGAAACCCGTACTGCATGCGGGTATGGCCAATTGCGGGTATTTCGGGTAGAAGAATGCGGGGAAACCCGTACTGCATGCGGGTATGGCCAATTGCGGGTATTTCGGGTAGAAGAATGCGGGGAAACCCGTACTGCATGCGGGTATGGCCAATTGCGGGTATTTCGGGTAGAAGAATGCGGGGAAACCCGTACTGCATGCGGGTATGGCCAATTGCGGGTATTTCGGGTAGAAGAATGCGGGGAAACCCGTACTGCATGCGGGTATGGCCAATTGCGGGTATTTCGGGTAGAAGAATGCGGGGAAACCCGTACTGCATGCGGGTATGGCCAATTGCGGGTATTTCGGGTAGAAGAATGCGGGGAAACCCGTACTGCATGCGGGTATGGCCAATTGCGGGTATTTCGGGTAGAAGAATGCGGGGAAACCCGTACTGCATGCGGGTATGGCCAATTGCGGGTATTTCGGGTAGAAGAATGCGGGGAAACCCGTACTGCATGCGGGTATGGCCAATTGCGGGTATTTCGGGTAGAAGAATGCGGGGAAACCCGTACTGCATGCGGGTATGGCCAATTGCGGGTATTTCGGGTAGAAGAATGCGGGGAAACCCGTACTGCATGCGGGTATGGCCAATTGCGGGTATTTCGGGTAGAAGAATGCGGGGAAACCCGTACTGCATGCGGGTATGGCCAATTGCGGGTATTTCGGGTAGAAGATGCGGGGAACCCGTACTGCATGCGGGTATGGCCAATTGCGGGTATTTCGGGTGGAAGAATGCGGGGAAACCCGTACTGCATGCGGGTATGGCCAATTGCGGGTATTTCGGGTAGAAGAATGCGGGGAAACCCGTACTGCATGCGGGTATGGCCAATTGCGGGTATTTCGGGTGGAAGAATGCGGGGAACCGTACCGCATCGGCGGGTATCTTCCTTATTATTCAGGGATGATTGGCACCCGCTCTTCTCACTATTTTCTCTGCTTTTTTGCATTTTCACCAGATTTTTTGGTTGGTTTTATTTACATAATATTAAATATTTTGGACGAAATTCAATTTGGATATTTTTATATATTTAGCAGCCACCACGCAGACAAAACTTAAATAAAATAATTAAAACATTTTTTAGTGGTGTTTCTCCTCACCTACATCGTTAATTGTTTCACGGGTGGTGTACGGTATATTTCGTTTCAGGAACAAATAATTATGGTAATAATACTAACATACAGTAACCCTAGGCTTAATCTATTCTTCGTCTTAGGCTTACGGCGGTCTGCGAGGCGCTGTCTCTTTTTCTTTGGCTTTTATGCTTTCGGATGAAGTTGAGACAAAGTCAACTTTGCTGTCCGCCACTTACATTGTCATTTTGTGCACGGTGTTCGGGCAGGTAATGCGCTAATTGCCCATTTAATTGGAGACATTACTTCCCTTTAGGGCTGCACAATCAAATCGATTGTGAAGTATTTGAACATTCGCCTCGCAAAAAAAGACGACAATTTCCGACTGTTCAATGCGTTCAACAAGGGAATGGTCAATCACATGACGCATGGAATCGAACACATCATTGGGATCAAAGACCACACGACCATGGCATTCTTAATCATATCCAACAATCCCCCCCCCCACACGACCATGGCATTCTTAATCATATCCAACAATCCCCCCCCCCACACGACCATGGCATTCTTAATCATATCCATCCCCCCACACGACCATGGCATTCTTAATCATATCCAACAATCCCCCCCCCCACACGACCATGGCATTCTTAATCATATCCAACAATCCCCCCCCCACACGACCATGGCATTCTTAATCATATCCAACAATCCCCCCCCCACACGACCATGGCATTCTTAATCATATCCAACAATCCCCCCCCCCACACGACCATGGCATTCTTAATCATATCCAACAATCCCCCCCCCCCCACACGACCATGGCATTCTTAATCACATCCAACAATCCCCCCCACACGACCATGGCATTCTTAATCATATCCAACAATCCCCCCCCCACACGACCATGGCATTCTTAATCATATCCAACAATCCCCCCCACACGACCATGGCATTCTTAATCATATCCAACAATCCCCCCCCACACGACCATGGCATTCTTAATCATATCCAACAATCCCCCCCCCCACACGACGATGGCATTCTTAATCATATCCAACAATCCCCCCCCCCCACACGACCATGGCATTCTTAATCATATCCAACAACTCCCCCCCCCCCCACACGACCATGGCATAATCCGTTAAAACCAATTTAGAAGCGTCTTGGCGATTTCAGCAAGGATTACGTCCGACCCGTCCTCCAAAGGGAATACATCGCAAGGAAAACCGAGGACAAACTGTTGATGATCGAGAACGAGGAGAACTTCAAGTATTTGGAGTTTCATTATTTATAGAAGCATAATTAATTGTTTCCTTCCGGTCACTTGCCATTGTTAAGTTTGGGGTGTTTAAATTCGAGACGGCTCCGGACCGGTAGCCATTGAACTCTAATTTATAAGAGGCAACTTTTTTTGTGCATAAATTTGACGGAGTTTAAGTCAATTAAAATGGGCTCGCCTCAGGCACAATTTTAAGATTTATTTAAATAATTCCATTAATGAAAGGGACACTTTGCGCATGAACAAGACGAACACTTCGCTGATCGACCTGAAGTCGCTGGAGGGCATGTCGGAACAGTGAGTGAGAGGACCTTTCCCCGTTCCGTCCGTTCTTTACACCCACAGGGGCAGTGCAACGGTGGACATCATCGACGAGCAACGGGAAAAGCTTTGGGAGGACGACCGAGCGGACCGACGGAATCAGACGGAGCGCGAAGTGGAGCAATTGACCAGGGGCACAATGCAAATCCAAGCACTTTTTTACTCTCACAACATTATGGCGAGTTGCGATAAGCAGAGCTAAACAATACAATCAATCAATCAATACAATCAATCAATACAATACAATCAATCAATACAATACAATCAATCAATCAATCAATACAATCAATCAATACCATACAATCAATCAATACATTATTTGTACATACTACTTATTGTTATTAATTCAATATACACATTTAGCCTTTGTTTGTCCTCCCTCATTTTCCAAAAATTAAATTATGAAAGTTCCAAGTGCGTAGAATCCGATTTGCGCAAAGTTGCACAACTTCATTTGAACGATGTATATGTACAACTTGAGATCAGGCCGCTTTATGCTCAAATACCCAAAATATTCTTCAAACAATGGACGCTAATTTATTCTGTCTAAATGTCTTCCGTTCATTTTGTATGACGCCGTGCCTCGTGTTTTATGGCGCCCTCATTAAACACTTTTATATAAATAATTAAATTATTTTAATTAGTAAGGTTAATAATTAATAAGTTGATCGAGCGAATAAATGGCAAAATCTTACGCCACATTCGGATTCTGCGCACTCTAAACAAGAGTAGGCCGGGACCCGGAGATTTTTTGGGAAAAACCGGGACTACTACATATAATGGTCAAAAACAGATTGCCAATTTTGCGGGATTTTATAAGGGAGAAATTCAGTCCTGGAGACTTCAGTACCAGTCCCGGCCCCGGGACCGGTAACGGGACCTCCAAATTGATTATTTGAAAAAAATGGAAAGGAAAAGGGAATTAATTACTCTAATTGTATACTTAAAGGCATATCCGGATCGGAATTTGGTCGATGAAGCAAAAAAGGAGGTGCTGATGGAATTGGAGACAGCAGCCAACGCATACAACAAACACATGGACAGAATTTCCCGAATTCGCGAATTCCGTGAGATGTAAGTGAATGCGTCAGGCTTATCGTTGGATTCTCACTTTCCGTCCCCCCCCCCGGGCATTTGCATTAATTCCATTTAATTTGAACCGTCAGTTTTAAGCAGGGATCGTATCTGTACTTATTTATCAAAGATGTGCTGATTCAGCTCGTCGTACTGATTTTGTACTGATTTTCAGAATAATTCGTAATTTTTGGACCAATTTTCTTACCAAATTGAGTAGAAAATCAAATACCCAATACCGTTTTTTTTAAATTTTGGTTGCAAATCTGTTAACAAATTGACTCGGAAATTCAAAAATTTTCTCAGCGGCGCCTATCGGCACGCCGCCCCCCACTCCTACTAAAGCAGAACTCCAAAAAAAAAATTGCATTTTTGAAAATCGAAAATCGGCAAAATTTTGGAAATCTATGCCAGAAGTGAAAGAATTCTCAAAAAATTGTTCTCCCCGAGCCCCAAAATTGGATTGTCGTCCCCGACCTCGACATCTCTGGTTTTAAGGAAGAAAATGCGCGGATGGCGGCGGGTAATCGGACAACAAAAGCCGAAAAGGGTCAGCGTTAACAAAGGAATGTTGGCAATGTCCGGCCCGACACTTTGCCTCAGTTCTACGGCCACTCATCAACAAATTCTTATTGAATCTTTGCAGCAAGTCGATGAGACGGAAGAAAATGATGCAAAAATAAAAGAAGAAGCTAACGAACAAAAAAATATCTAATCGAAATTGAATTGGGAATCATTTTGTTGCAAATAAAAGGGACTCGCTACGCTAAACGGCATCACTACCAAATGTTTGTCGAATAGAACAAATATTTTCCGAATGTCAATAGAAGAAATATCGGTACTTTTTGGTTTTGGGCCTACACCTCAAAATTTTAAAATGGGGTTTTAAAGGGTGCTGAGGCAGGGTTCCCTATCCTTTGGGCAGTGGATCCTTTGGGCAGTGGATCCTTTGGGCAGTGGATCGATTGGGCAGTGATCCTTTGGGCAGTGAAATATAATTTAAAAAATTAATTTTTTGAGTACAAGTTGTTTGTAAGTTATAAGGGAAAATTAATGCTTTCTCTCTAAATCGGCGCGGTGCCTATGATTTGCGTTCACAATTCGTCCGAGCTTATATCTATTATCGCCCAGATTGTGCCATTGGCCAATTACATGGATGCGTCCGGGACAATATGAACCAGCAAACCCTCTTTAATAAAAAATAAGTTATAATACTTTAATTAA
Source organism: Globodera rostochiensis (assembly GCA_018350325.1). Classification (NCBI taxonomy): domain Eukaryota; kingdom Metazoa; phylum Nematoda; class Chromadorea; order Rhabditida; family Heteroderidae; genus Globodera; species Globodera rostochiensis. The sequence continues at coordinate 40,274 of JAEVLN010000048.1, forward strand.
TTAACTTTTGCTTGCGCATTTCCAATACTGTATGTTGTCTTCAACTTTGCTGTCCGCTTCAAACTGATAATCGAAGCCTTCTCGAGTTAGAAGGCTTTTGCCTTTTTTTGAAATGACCTCAAAGAACTTTAAATTGATTGATGGGGTGCCTCCATTGGATTCTCCTCCTGATCGGAATGAAACTCTCCTTCTTCTGATTCAGAAACGACTTCACCTTCAATAAAGCTTTCCTCTGAGTCACTACTATTCATATCTTAGAATTTAAAAAATAATAAACCAACTAAAAGTTTTTTTATACAAAAAAATATTTAAAAGTTAATTGACTGATTAATTAATTTTTGCAAAAAAAGTCACTGCCCAAAGGATCACTGCCCAATCGATCCACTGCCCAAAGGATCCACTGCCCAAACGATCGGTCACCCTGAGGCAGGATGACATTTCGTCCATAAAGACAAAAACGACACTTCGTCCATAAAGACAAAAACGACACTTCGTCCATAAAGACAAAAACGACATTTCGTCCATAAAGACAAAAACGACACTTCGTCCATAAAGACAAAAACGACACTTCGTCCATAAAGACAAAAACGACATTTCGTCCATAAAGACAAAAACGACATTTCGTCCATAAGCCAAAAACGACATTTCGTCCATAAAGACAAAAACGACATTTCGTCCATTAAGCCAAAAACGACATTTCGTCCGCAAGCAAAAATACGTAATTTCGTCCAATCTTGTTATTTAAATTAGGGTTGCACGGGACCGGGACGGGATTTCCCGGTTTTTTTCAGGTCCCGGTCCCGGTCGGGACGGGACTTTTTAAAATCTGAAAGTCCCGGTCCCGGTTTTTTGGTCCCGCCGGGACCGGGACCAACCGGGACTAAATTTACACCCCTAATGATGGCATCATCGACCGACAATTTCAGCCATTTTTACTTATATCTCCCAAGTAAGTCGATGGCCTAGTGGTTTCCCTTTTTGGTGAGTCTTATGTTATGTGTTGGGTTCGAACTTCGAACCCGCTTGAGTGTAAGCACATATTTTTTGTTTTCCCCTCTATCAAATAGGCATCCTCTCATTAATAATATTTTTAAAATAAATATTCTAATCTAAAAATGCGCGCAAAAAAAGAATAGATACAAGAATTTTTGAAATAAAATCATCACGTCTTTCTGAATTTTTGCTTAAATTTCCTTAACAACGATTGTCAATTTTTGTAAAAATTTCTCCGGCGGCGCCTGTCGGCACCGCCGGACAATCCTCAACTCTTACTTAAACCAGTTTTTTCTCTGAAATTCCGAAGCAAAATTCATAATTTTGCTAAAATTTTGAAGAAATTTCTTTAACAAAATTGAGTCAAAATTTCAAAAAAATTTCTCGGCGGCGCCTATCGGCACCGCCAACCCCAACCCTCCCTAAAAGTAAAGCAGAATCTCAAAAAAAGAATGATGATGACAATATGACATCGAAGGTCAAGAAGATCGACAATATGTGTTGCCGGAAAATTAAAATTTTTAGTGTTTCATAAAAGAAAAATTTTCTCCCTTGAAAAGTCCCGGTTGGTCCCGGTCCCGGTTTTTCCAAAAAGTCCCGGTCCCGGTTTTTCTGGTCCCGGTAAGTCCCGGTCCCGTGCAACCCTAATTTAAATAATAAATTTATTTGAATTGAGCAAAATGATAACATTAGACCAGGAGTTTCTACTGTCCTTACCAGTGTTTTCCTGTTCCAGCTTGGCCTGTTCTGTTCCTGTTCTATTCTAGAATTTAGAACAGCACAGGAACAGGAACAGATTCAAAATCCTTGGAACAGGAACAGAACAGGCCAAGCTAGAACAGGGTAAAAAATGAAGAATTGAACTTTTATTGAGTAATATATTTGAAATTTTCCAACTATTCATTATGATCTCACGTGGCGCAGTGGATAAACTGAGTGACGCGATTCAATTTTGTCTAAGATTCAACTTTCCTTAGTGAAAATCTTTTTTATTCTTTTTATTTAATTTTTTTCGTATAATGGTGAGTGATGCCCGGGGCTGGGTTCGAAACTTCGAACCTCCGACGGTGTAAATGATTTTTTTTTCTCTCTTTATATGAACTTTGATGGTAATTTTAAAAATTTAGATTTTTATTTTTCGAAGGCATAGATATTATTTATTTTTCTTTAAATTGAGAAAAAATCATAAGGGAGGGGGGCTTTTTGTTTTCTAACTTTTAAAAATTAAGACCAATTAAAAAACTCAAAAAATCGTCAACCCGGGCCCCTCCCATTCTAAAAAGCTTCAAAAAATGGTTGCAAATCCTTTAACAAATTGAATCAAAAATTCAAAATTTTCTCGGCGGCGCCTTTCGGCACCGCCGACTCCCCCCTGAAGTAAAGCAGAATTTTCTAAAAAAATTATCTAATTTTAACTAGGGTTGCTCCCCGAGCCCCAAAATAAGAAAACAGAAGTCTCAAAAAAGTATATAATTTTTTCACTAGAGTTGCTCCCCATTCTCAAAGGGTCGTCCCGGACCCCCGACATGGCCAACCCCCCCCCCCCCCGACCTTCCCTGACATACAATTTTCCCACCCCCAAGGGTTCGGGAGCAAACCTATTTTGAATCTAAATGGTAAAAGTCTCGGATTTTTGGAAGTCAATTCTCGAGTCTCGGGGTCAAGTCTCGGTAAATTTAGGTCTCGAGCATCACTAGCAAGTGATGAACACTTTGCCCAATGAATCATCAATTAAAATTTCAGACTGAATTTCACTCGGAAAATTTTTAATTTGGAACAGTCTAAGAACAGTTTACTCTGTTCTGTTCCTGTTCTGTTCTCGAGGTCGGAACAGAACAGATAGGCTGTTCTAAAATTTGAGAACAGAAGAAAATTGCCAAAATGACTTAAAGTCGGTTAAAATCTTCAAAAAACATTTCGGGGAGGGGGGGAGGTATGCCCCCGCCCCCTGGATAAGCTCGTCTTAGACTCCTTAAACACATATAAATAAATAAGTACCCTTTTATTCATTATCAGATAACGATGCTGCGACTGCAAAAGCTTAAAGATGGTGCTTTGCCAATAATTAATGCTTCCTTTACGCGCAGATATAGTAAAAATACTGCGAATTATAAGATAGTGGACCACACTTTCGATGCCATTGTGGTGGGCGCAGGTAATCCATCGGTTTTCTTATTTAAATTATTCGGATTAAGATGTATTTGAGCTAGGGTAACCCAGGAGTGGGGGTCCCGATTTTTTTTTTCAAAAAATAAAAACATTTTATAAAGTCGTTAAAAAATAGTTTTTAGGGCTTTTCTGGGAGTAGAATCCGAATCTGACCTCTATTGCGCCCGATTTCGAGCCTCGGAGAATTTTTCGAAAAATTGATTTTCTAAATCACTAAAATATTGAAAAAGTCGTTTTCGTGGGTTTCTGATGCGTAAAATAAATTCCGAATCTGATGTCTAAAAAGCCAAATTAATTTGTTTGATTGTTTTGTTTTGCTGCAAAAGATTATTTTTTGGAAACGGGGGCACCTCCAGGATTGCCTTCCTTTTTTTTGTTGTTGGTGCTATTTTCGTCTAATTTTTAAGTCTGCTTCGGCTTTAGTGCGCATTTTATTGTCAACTTTAAGGCGGTGCTGGACTTCGCGCAGCAATGGGCCTTTCACAAGGAGGGATGAAAACAGGCAAATTTTGCTTCTTTTTTTAAGGAGACAATCGATTTCTGTTTCAAGGGCGTAGCCAGGATTTTTTTTCAGGGGGGGGGGGCTGAGTCAAGAAAAAAAACGATTTTTAGGGGTGCAATTTTGGGTTTTATCGCATTTTTTAAAAAGAATTTTTACCCCAAAAAGTTGGATTTTTAGGGGTGTAATTTTGGGTTTTATTGCATTTTTCTTGAGCAATTTTTCGGGGGGAGGGGAGGCGGTGCCGATAGGCGCCGCCGGGTAAAATTTTGACGATTTAAAAAGCGATTTGTAAAGAAAATTGGCCAAATAAATGACCAATTTTGCAAAACAATGGGGTCCCCCCTATGGATTTTTTTTTCACAAATTTCATTTCGGGGGGGGGGGGGCTGCAGCCAGGCCCGTAGCCAGGGGGGGGGCCGAGGGGGCCATGGCCCCCCCCCGAAATGTTTTTTGACAAAAAAAAACAAGAGGAGGGACCCTATTGTTTTGCAAAATTAATAATTTTTGGGCCAATTATCCTAACAAATTCCATCAAAAAACTCAAATTTTTTTCCCGGCGGCGCCTGTCGGCACCGCCGGCCCCCCGATTCCTAAAAAGGTTCAAAAAATTAAGTATTTTTAAATTTGCGGGTGCAAATCCCTTAACAAATATCGTTAAAATCTTCAAAATTTTCTCGGCGGCGCCTATCGGCACCGCCGACCCCCCCCCCCATCCCCTCAGAAGTTTTCAAAAAAAAAAACTTACATTTTTTAAAAATTCGAAAATCGGCGATTCCGATTTTTACGCTATTTTTAAACAAAAATGTTAAAAATGCTAAAAAATTTAGAAAATCGAACCCCTAAAATCCAATTTTTGGGGGGGGGGAATTGCTTAAGAAAAATGCAATAAAACTCGAAAATGCACCCCTAAAATCGACTTTTTTGGCTTCCCCCCCCCCGAAAATTTTTTCTGGCTACGGCCCTGGCTGCAGCCCCCTCAGCCCCCCCCCTGGCTACGCCCTTGCAAGGATTCTACAACCAATGTTTTATAAATAATAATTTTCATTTTCTATCACTTTAGGGAAAAAATTCTTGGGTTAATTGCTTATTGTCCTTACAAATTAGTACCTTTTAGCGGTTATCACCAAACTTTTCCCAACTCGATCCCACACTGTGGCTGCGCAAGGAGGGATCAATGCGGCACTCGGAAATATGAATCCGGACGATTGGCGATGGCATTTTTACGACACTGTCAAAGGCACTCAATCTTTTAGTCATTAGCGTATTCATTTGGCTTAGGAAGCGATTGGCTCGGGGATCAGGACGCCATCCATTACATGACCAGGGAAGCGCCGCGGGCGGTTATCGAATTAGAAAATTACGGAATGCCATTTTCGCGTACGGAAGAAGGCAAAATTTACCAACGCGCCTTTGGTGGCCAAAGCAACGATTTCGGTCGCGGTGGTCAGGCTCATAGGTGAGCAAAACTTCTGATTTTTCACTGAAATGTCGTTGGTAGAGGTTGTTTTCGCGCATGCACTCAGATGACACTTCCCCCCGCCCCGAAATGTTTTTGGGTACGCCTCTGACCAGCTTTACCATTACCGAGGAATTCGGTTCTATTTTCCCTTCTCACTCTGTCAAGGACATGTTGTGTTGCGGACCGGACTGGCCATTCCTTGCTGCACACCCTCTACGGGGCCTCTCTCCAGTACAATTGCACTTACTTCGTGGAGTATTTTGCGCTCGATCTTCTCATGTCGCGAGAGGGGCACTGTGTAGGAGTGGTGGCGATGAATTTGGAGGATGGCAGCATTCACCGATTTCGTGCCGCAAACACTGTGCTTGCGACGGGCGGCTACGGGAGGGCCTACTTCAGCTGCACTTCGGCGCACACGTGCACCGGGGACGGGACGGCGCTTGTTGCTCGGGCGGGGCTTTGCAACTCGGACATGGAATTCGTGCAGTTTCACCCTACGGGCATCTACGGCGCTGGTTGTCTGATCACTGAAGGGTGCAGAGGTGCTTTTGAGCTCTCAATTGCGAATTCTTATAAACTGCGCAGGTGAGGGTGGCTTTCTAATCAACGGAGAGGGCGAGCGCTTTATGGAGCGTTACGCTCCGGTGGCCAAAGACCTTGCCTCGCGGGACGTTGTCTCCCGGTCGATGACCATAGAGATCATGGAAGGACGCGGCGTCGGCCCCCGGAAGGACCACATTTTCCTCCAACTGCATCATTTGCCTCCCGAACAGCTCACGCAACGTCTGCCAGGCATTTCAGAAACCGCAAAAATTTTCTCCGGCGTTGATGTTACCAAAGAGCCGATTCCCGTGTTGCCGACAGTCCATTACAACATGGGCGGAACCCCGACAAATTACAAAGGGCAAGTGATCAAATTCACCGAGGAGAAAGGGGACCAGGTGAGATTATTATTTTCAGACAGGACGAATGAACCCCAAAAAATGAATTACTTTAAAAGACTATTCCCTTTTTCAGGTCGTTCCCGGCCTTTGGGCGGCTGGTGAATGTGCCGCCCATTCCGTCCATGGGGCCAATCGGCTGGGCGCCAATTCGCTGCTCGATTTGGTCATTTTTGGTCGCGCCTGCGCCATAAAGTTGTGACAATGGCAATTATTTTCGTTCTAACATTAAATTGGGGGGGGGGGATACCTTATATAGTGCCGTAAAGTATTGGCTCCAACTTCAAAAAACATTTTAAGAAACTATTATTTTAATAAAGAAAAAGTTGCAGCAACAAATTTTGCGAGAAAAATGTCACTGGGTATGGGAGGGAATGTTCCAATGGGCAGGGCATTCACCGATTCAGATTTGGCTTTTTTTAGAGACGTTCATTTTCAGTATTCTCTCTGATAATAAACCGGGCGATTCGTTGCCGCCTTTGGAGACGAATGCCGGTGAGCCGTCCATTGACAATTTGGACAGACTGAGAAATGCGAACGGAGACATTCCGACCGCCGAACTTAGGCTCGATATGCAGCGGACGATGCAAGAGCACGCGGCAGTGTTTCGGACCGGTCCATTGCTTAAGGTTCATTCTCATGCCATCCGCCGGTCACATTTTACATTTTAACAATAATTATTTGGTGTTTTTAACCAGAATTTAAATAATAAAACAGATTAAGCACTTTTTTAAATGATCCGTCGTATCCAATGGCTGGCTAATTAATATTTGGTTAATTCATCTTTAGGAGGGCATTGAGAAAATTCGGAATCTCTTTGCTCATCAAAAGCATCTTCACGTTTCGGACCACGGCTTGATTTGGAATTCGGATTTGATTGAAACGTTGGAACTGCAGAATTTGCTCATAAACGCTCTGCAGACAATCGTTGCGGCGGAGAACAGAAAGGAATCTCGCGGTGCTCACGCCAGGGAAGACTTTCCGGTGCTTTCCGCTAATTCAAAAGTCCATTTACCCCCAATTTGTTAAGGAACGGCTTGACGAGTTCGATTATTCAAAGTCGGTGGAGGGACAGACGAAAAAAAAATTGGCGGCGCATTGGCGCAAACACAGCATAATTTACCAGAACATCGAAACGGGGGCGGTGGGTTGGCTTTATCGAACCATAAAACAATTAAATACATTTAATTGTTTAGGTGACGCTGAAGTACAGACCGGTCATCGACACGACGCTGGACAAGTCGGAGACTGACTGGGTCCCGCCGAAGATTCGCTCTTATTAGTCAACTTCAAATGGCACATTTTTGTTGTAGTCATTAGTTTTAGTTGGATTTGTGAACTTTTGGTTTGGCCTATAATAAATTTCGATCAAAAAATCGGAGACTAATGAATTTTTTTTCGATGTATTCAATAGGCTGAAATTGACAAATGGGGGGGGGGAATTTATTTTCAAATATTAGTTTATTCTTTTTTCCCATGCTGCCAAAATAATAATAAACAAAAAAATTGCAAAACTGTCACCACATAATACAAATACAATTCGGCATTTGCACGATGGGGCGTTTTTGGGTGGTCGTCAAAAAAGACTTCTGAAATTTACTTATTTTGCTGTGCAAACGCCGGTCAGAAACGAATGGCAAAAAAAGTCCGTCACCTCCCCCCATTAGCGCCATTAATTGGCTAAATGAATCGTCCCAATTGTTTAAATATACAAAAGGCCCCTCAACGAATCTTCGCCCACAGCTTTCTTCTCTTCAACTTCCTCAGCAAAAGTGCCCTTTTGCCTGCGTTTCTTTCCATTTCCCCGTCCTCCGGCGTCATTTTGCCGCTCGCGGCCATTGCGTGCGGACGTCGTAGCCGCGAATGGTGGGCCTTTCTATAGCGCAGACAGCACCTAAGCAGAGAAAGGGAAGGGAAGGGGAGAAGCCCTGGAGGGGCGAACAAAGACATTTGACATTTGATCAATTTAAAAAGACCTAATAAAAAAGGTTCAATTTAAATTGAATAAAAAAGAATTGATTACTTCTGGGCTGCGCATTGCACATAACCAGGCTGACATTGGCAGCGAATCGGCTGACATTGCATCACCAGAGGTTGTGCCATCGGCGGCGGAGGGGGCGCCATTTGCGGAGACGGCGGGGGGCAGCACATCATCGGAGTGCAGCACATCGCCGGAGGGGGCGGTGGGGGAGACGCCATCTGCTGAGGGGGCCGAGGGCAGCAGACGGAAGTGCAGCACATTGGGGTGCAGCACATCGCCGGAGGGGGCGGGGGAGCCATTTGAGGCGGCGGGGGCGGGGGGCAGATGGGAGCGCATTGGATGGTCACACTCTTGGGGAGAAGAGCTATTGAACGTTTTGGACACTGCACCCACTTGGATGGCCATCGCCGGAGTGGGCGGTGGCAGAGGGAATGGCTCCATCTGAGCGGGTGGAGGCGTCGGCGGTGGACAACAGACCGGGGAGCAGCACACCGGGGTACAACACATTGGAGGCGGCTGGACGGGAGCGGGCGGGGAGAGCATTTGCGGCGGAAGGGGAGGCGGCGGCTGCCCCATCCCCATACAGCACTGGTCCTGCTGCTCTGCAATAATTTGGACTGATTGCTTTGGATAATCTCCAAAAACTCCCCCCCCCCTCACTCACTCGGGGTACAAATGCAAATTGGCTGGGACATCGGAGGTGGCGGAGCCATCTGGGGAGGCGGGGGGAAGCAACAAGGGTCCTGCTGTACTGGAATCAAAATAACATTTAGCAAATTCCTTTCACTTTTTATGCGTACGTGGAGTACAAATACAGACGGGTTGGGGAGGCGGAGGGGGTGGAGGAGGCGGTGCCATCTGCGGGGAAGGCCCCATGGGAGGTTGGCACGGACAGAGGATGCCGGGTTGTAACCGCACAGTGACTGTAGTGGGGAGGTGGGGGATTTGATGGGTGAGGGGCAGCGGGGGGGGGGCGGGGTACCTTGAAGGCATTCACACGGAAGCGGTTGTACTGGAGGTGCCATCATCGGCAGTGGCGGAGGGAGCGGCTGTTGAGCGGGAACACAACACACTAAAGCGAATGGGGTGGGGGTTTGAAAGAAGTAAGTGAAGTTGGAGTGGTCACTTGGACAACAGCATGGGGGAGGCGGGGACGGAGGTTCCATTTGAGGCGGAGGAGGTGGGGGAGGGGCACAACAACATATCGGACTGCAACACATTCCGGGAGGATGGGGCGCAATTTGCGGGGGAGGGGGTGGAGGAGCACAACAGCTTTGATCTAAACTCGAAGGGAGTGGTAAGGAACTGTCCAGCAGCTTGTCGTGTCGCTGTCTTACCCGCACATATTGCCTGAGGCGGAGGCGGTGCCATTTGGGGCGGTCCTCCACCCGCGCCGGTCGGACAGCAGCAAAGCATTGCATTTTGGCGCCTTTCTCTTGTCCCGACTAACGCCATCTTGTCGTCCGCCTCCCTTTGCAACTGAATTCCGTTGCTTCTCTCCCGGATGGCGGGGAGTGGTGAGGCGATGGCGAGTTGATGGCTGAAGCTGATCAGCGGTACGACGATCAGCCACCACAGCCCGGGGGCGAGTGACATTCGACCAAACGGACTGTTCAGCCGCCGCAGGGGCATTTGAATGAATTTTCTGCCGGTTAGAGAGTGCTTTTGGCCAGAGATTACTCTGCCAGACATCATCCTCCCCATTCTTCTGATGACCGCTTCCGATGAAAAGTGCGCAGTTCCCGAAGCTCTCTTAAATCGCCGGCCATCGGTTGGTCCCGCCCCCAAAGATATGGCAAATACGCCCCCCCTCCCACTGACCGACCAGTGCAATCGAATCCGACGATTGCCGGCCGCCGATATTCTTCCGCACAATGGTGCTCGAGAGTGGACATGGAGAGGGAAGGAAGAATGAGGGGGGGGGGCTGGAGGAGTTGGAATGGATGAAAGATGAGGGCAAAGCAAACAGCTCTAGCAGGACATCATCCGCCGCTCGTTTTACTTCCTCATCCGCTTGTTATCCCCCCCCCCCCGTGAGAATTGCCGCTTTCCCAATCGGTCTACCGATTTACTCATCATTTTGGCAGTCGCAAATGAGGAAAGAATGAATAAAGGCATTTTCAGAGGAGGGAATGGAAATTGTGAGGAAGAGACAAACACTTAATGCCATGCCGTAATCAATCCCGATCAATTAGCAGAACGTTGTCAATCAGTTGCAAAAAAAAAACAGCGTTTCCCCTCTCTCCGACTTCGGTGGTCCGTCCGTCCGGTATTCCTTCACTGCCAACACTTCTCAGACCAGTTTAACAGATGATTCGATTCTTTCCGTCTGTACAAAATGTAAATAAACATTTTTCGTAGTTTCAAACCAAAAGTGAGGAGAAGAAGCACAATGGCCACTCACTCGCCGCCTTTGTCTGCCGAGGGATGGAAGTCAAATGGAAAGACTTTCAGCCCCCCCCCCCCCGTCTCTCACTTTCACCAATTAGGTACTCTTTTTACTTTCATTAACACTAAACGATCAGCAGACATTTTACATAAATGGAAAGAAAGAAAAGGAAAGTGTTGGGGGGGGGGGCTCGCTCAAGTTCATCACCAGGGGGGACGGGGTGAACGAGGAGGGCAAACAAACTGCGGATGATGGACGAGAAAGTGTCTTTCGTCCGCCATTCCACAAAAGGGCGTATGCGTACGATGGGGTGGAACTTCCCTGGAGGGGGGGGGGGGAGTTGGAAGAAGAGTGACCCCCCGAGGGACACAGCGCCCATTCCATTGCTTATCCTTTGCTGTGCTTTCCTGCAATGACGCTGCCGTGGCAGTCCTTCTTCCTCGGCCTGTTCCTCACCGTCCACCAACACCCGCCACTCTCCTCGGCCGATCATTGCGGCAATGTCTCTTCCGACTCTAAAAGTCTTTCGTCTTCGCCGTCTTCTTCGACCCCTTCCGTCCGTCTTCATGCCCTCCTAGCGACTGCCACCAAACGCCGTCGTTCCAAGCGCCAATTCGGCTTCGGCGGTTGCTGTCCCTTCGGGGGCATTGGCGCCGTCAACTTTCCGATGTGCTGCTCCGCCTCCATTGGCATCACTCCGGTAAGTTGTGCTGTTTGTTCGTCACTGATTCTTTGCACCTTCGAGCAGTGCTGTGCCCCTCAACTTTTGCCCATTATCTCCCCCCCAATGCCGTTGCTCCCCCCTCCCCTTCCTCTGATCGGTGCCGGATGCTGTCCTTGCTGCATGCCAATGGTTTTTTCCTCTTCTGATCATTCCCAATCGAAACTTCCTAATTTGTAAGTGCGTTCCAATGTGTGTCCGCTCCTCTTGCGGCGGAATGTTCGGCGGAGGACTGTTTGGAGGCGGTGGATGTCCTTTTGGTGGATGGAAACAGAAAAGGACGGTCAAACGGAAGAGAACGATTAGAAAGTGATGAAAGGATCGAAGTGATCAGCCAAGCTTTCCATTCCATTCCATTCAGTCCAATTTAATGGGCCAATAATGGTCTTTTCGTCTCCTAATGGACAATGAGCGGGACTGAGAAGGTGTGGGCAATGGACAAAAGATTCGGTGGTCGGGACTGACTGTCTTTTGCACCCTTTCTTTTCGTCGTCTCCCCCCCCCCCCCATAATTCCCTTCTCCTCATTTATTCTTCCGCTTCCCTCCTCAAATTTCGCCGACCAAACTTCTCACCTTTATTCCCCTGCTTCTGTCTGAAGTCCAGCAGCCCCGGAGGTCAAAAGAATGGGAAGAGGGGAAGGGACGGAAGAGACCAAATGCATGAGCCGATGAATGCTGGACGTACACCAAACTTATTCCCCCCCCCTCCCTCCGTCCGCTTACATCACTCTTAGCATCCTTTGCATCCAATCAGAGGCAAAACGACCGCAGCTAGCAAGTGTGACAGCATAACCAAACGTTGGTGCAACGACGGACTCGACATGGCGTTGATCCGAGTCAAACTTCTTCTCCTGGTGGCCCTCGGCCTGCTTTACGGAAGTTCAGCTCGGCTGAAGGAGCCAAATGTAAGCTGATAGAACAATCCATTCGTTTGAATGCTTTCCTTTTGGAAAAGCTATTCTTTCCCACAGTTTTAGCATTTATTTTGCTTATCCCAGCGCGACGTTCGGCTTCGGCGTCAGCCCTCTTTGATGATGCCGCCGTGTCTCGCACCGTTTGCATGCCCTGACCAACAAGAAGAAAATGACGACGGCAAGCCGCAGCCGGAGAAGCGGGACATGCCGCCGTTCTTTGGCACTTCCCCGTGCTGTGTCCCGAGAACACTTTCCCCGTGCGTCAACTGCGGGGTCGGCCCTCCCCCCGTCCCAGACGCCCCCGAATTTTCTGGTCGGACCCTACCGATGCCAATGCCAGTTGTGCCACCGCCAATGCCTCCCGTTATGGCTGCGACTCCAATGTTGTACTCGCAGTGGGGAAGATGTCCTCAAATGTATCATTTTTTTCCAATTGCATTTTTTGTTTATTCATTTGAACGGCCCTCTTTTCTGCTGCTGGTCGCGCACAGCGAACGGCGTGCATTGCATGACAAATTTGATTTGCAAGTTCAGAATTGGTTGCGATGATGACAGTGATGAGAACTGCGTTCAACTGAGAATAACAATCAAAAATTGCAACGGGCGCGACGACTATCGACGACCCCAAGTGATCTCCATCCCGCTGCCCGCGCTGCCCCCTTTTTTGCCGCCCTACCCCCCTCCCCCTGTCCCCCTGCCCCCTCCCCCTGTCCCCCTGCCCCCTCCCCCTGTCCCCCTGCCGCCTCCCCCTGTCCCCCTGCCCCCTCCCCCTGTCCCCCTGCCCCCTTCCCCTGTCCCCCTGCCCCCTCCCCCTGTCCCCCTGCCCCCTCCCCCTGTCCCCCTGCCCCCTCCCCCTGTCCCCCTGCCCCCTCCCCCTGTCCCCCTGCCCCCTCCCCCTGTCCCCCTGCCCCCTCCCTTTGTCCCTCTCCCTGTCCCCCTGCCCCCTCCTCCTCCGCTTCCAATGCCACCGGCTGTTCCTCCCCCGCCCCTTCCTGTGCCCCCTCCGGCGCCCTGCATTGTGTCTCCCATCTTTGCCCGTCCCCCTTATCCGTTGACTACTTTTCTTATATCTGTCCGGCCCTATGCTAATCAATTGGTGCCTACTCCTGTCTTTGTCCCTGCCTCTCCACCGATTCCTTCCCAGATTTCTCCCTTTCCTTCCCCCTTCCCTCCCCCTGCTCCTTTCATTCTTCCCTCTTCTCTTCCTTTTTCTCCCTTGGTTTCTACTCATGCGCCACCTCCTCCTCCTCCTCCTCCCATTCCTATTGTGCCTTTCCCACCTTCTCCGATCGCCCCATCGCCCGATCAGATTTGGCACCCTCCGCCAATGCCATTGCAGCCTCCACTCGGCCTTCCTCCTTCTCGTCCGCCATTCCAGATGCGTTGTTGCCGCCGTTGTGGCAATTACTGGCCCCCGATGGCTTTGGTGCCATGTGAGGGAAGTGAGGAAAGCGGTAAGAAACGGTGGCACGGCAAATGAAATTAAAATTGTTTAGCCTATTGGGAGAAATGCTGTCGAAAACGGCTAAAACGGCGAAGAAAACGGAGGATCGAATTGGAGGAGCGTTTTGGAAGAATAAAATGATTGGAACTTTGGTATTTTGTGATTATTTGATTGATAATGGACGGTCTTGTGACTTTACTCATCTTCGCGTCACCCCCCTCCCCTGTCCTTTGTTTCCAGTTTCCCGTTCCCCCCCCCCTTCTCCCTCGTCCTTTCTTCCGTTCCCCACCCCCGTCCTTCCCGCCCCCCCCGTCCTTTCTTTCCAGTTTCCCGTTCCCCCCCCCCCCCTCCTCCCTCGTCCTTTCTTCCGTTCCCCACCCCCGTCCTTCCCGCCCCCCCCGTCCTTTCTTTCCAGTTTCCCGTTCCCCCCCCCCCCCTCCTCCCTCGTCCTTTCTTCCGTTCCCCACCCCCGTCCTTCCCGCCCCCCCGTCCTTTCTTTCCAGTTTCCCGTTCCCCCCCCCCCCCCCTCCTCCCTCGTCCTTTCTTCCGTTCCCCACCCCCGTCCTTCCCGCCCCCCCCGTCCTTTCTTTCCAGTTTCCCGTTCCCCCCCCCCCCTCCTCCCTCGTCCTTTCTTCCGTTCCCCACCCCCGTCCTTCCCGCCCCCCCGTCCTTTCTTTCCAGTTTCCCGTCCCCACTCCCGTCCTTTCTTTCCAGTTTCCCGTCCCCCCTCCCGTCCTTTCTTTCCAGTTTCCCGTCCCCCCTCCCGTCCTTTCTTTCCAGTTTCCCGTCCCCCCTCCCGTCCTTTCTTTCCAGTTTCCCGTCCCCCCTCCCGTCCTTTCTTTCCAGTTTCCCGTCCCCCCGTCCTTTCTTTCCAGTTTCCCGTCCCCCCTCCCGTTTGGATATTTTGTGATTTGATTGATAATGGATGGTCTTGTGACTTCACTCATTTTCGCGTCACCCCCCTCCCCTGTCCTTTGTTTCCAGTGTCCCGTTCCCCCCCCCCCCCCCCCCCCCCCTCCTCCCTCGTCCTTTCTTCCGTTCCCCACCCCCGTCCTTTCTTTCCAGTTTCCCGTCCCGTCCTTTCTTTCCAGAGCGTTTCCCGCTGTCCCGTTTATTCCCCCCCCCCCAACAATCGCGCAACATCCCGTCCCCGGAGGGCTCTTCCCGCAAACCAAGTTCTTCTCTGCACTGTCGCGTAATGCGAAATAAGGCATTACCCCCGGTCGATAATACGAGATGAGACATACCCCCCGCCCGCCTATCAGCCGTTACCCTCCCGCCCCTTTGCCCCCGATCCTTCGCTCCCGGGGGGATAAGTGATCATTCCGTTTTCTTTTTGCTCTTTGCATCGACAGTTTTCCCATCGGAAGAAATAAAGTGTTTTGAAAGTGAAATCGGAGAAACGAACGTTTGCCTTTAACTGACGAACTTTGGGGGTTTGGGCTCCCAATTCGCCACAGCACTTTCGCTTCGACCACTTGGCACCATCTCGGCTAATTCCAATGTGTCTGATCAGCGTCGGAGGCTGCTTTTTTGCTGATCGCTGCTTTTGTGATTTTTGACTAAAACCCCCAAAATTTGTGCAAAAAATTCCCGGTTATTATATTTTGCCAGATGAATTTAAAGTCAATGGCAAAGTGTTGGCTGATCTGAGATTTGTTTTATCGAATTTTGTTAAAACATTTTTATTTTCTTTCTGATTAGAGGGCAAATCGAATTTATTGAATGATTGGTCAGATCCGTTCATTCTTTACCGCCAATTCATGTAAAGAAACAGTACCACAAAGCGTGCAGAACGGCGGGGAAAAAGAGTAGAAAACTGTCAGTCAAAAGAAGTAAAAGTAAAATAAAACATTGGCCAAATAACAAAAAAAAATAATTATAAAATTAATTCTTTTAAAATTTAACAATTCGTTACAAATTTTACCAAAGAACAATGGAGATGAGCACGTGCACATTGCAGTCGGAATTGGCGTGGATGAAGATGGCCAAAGGCTGAAAGGAGCAAAAGCATTGAAAAGCCAACATTTGTTATAATCCCAACACAAAAACCGGTAAAATGAGGCACAATATAAATTCGATTATTTGTTGCGCATCGATGGCCATTATAATTTGTGATGGATTAGCGGATAATAAATAATTGGGATGGGAGTCGGCGTTCTAAAAGGTTAGCGAATGGCACCGAGTCAAATGCGCGTGAAATGGAGCTTAAATGGGAAATTGCCTGAAGGGAATGGCGATTGGATAATTAATTAATACAAACGAATAATAAATCTCGTGTCATAAGGCCCAATTAGTCTATAATGGTCAGATGGAAGGGAGGCTAAGTTTGTTTGATCAACCATCCGAGATTCGCTTATCGAAGAATGCCACTGGCAGTTTCTAACGGAAAAATGCTTGCTTATGCTTCTTTCCCTCACAATCGATGGAATTGAATGAGTGAATGTTTGTGCAGAAAACGTCGACCACCACCGATAAAAAGGCGACCGACCGATCGACGGACGAATCGATCGAAAATTCGCTCACTGGCGGTCAGCAAAGAATCGGCTGACATTAAAAGCCATCAAATGGTAATTACCGTATCCATTTGCTTATTAAATGAAAAGAAAATATCGGAACTTGAAAGAATTCAGCGCCAGTGACAGTTAAACCCTTTAAAAGCTTCCAAAGCAAGTCAATTGACGCACGAAAAGTCCGGTAGTTTCAGTCCGTTAAACCAAACCAGTAATTGGTAACAATCCAATCAAGATGGGTGGAATCTACTTAAATTAAACGCAGAACGAAAAATGGCCAAAAAAAGGGAAAAACAAAAAATTTTCAAACTGAATTTTAATATTTTATTAAAATAATTTACTTTGTTTGAAATATTCACTTTACAAATCGCGAGTTCCTATGATAAAATCCAAAATTTCAGCACTTCGGCTGACTAGCCATTTTAAGCACGTTCTTGAAAAACATTTTTAATATTTAAGTATGAAAGTCCATTTCAAGTACTGTACTTGCCTGCCATTCAAGTACATTTGGGAGTAATGCAAAAAATTATATCAATGAAAGTTTTGGCTGCACTTCGCTTTCTTTCACTGCGCCAATCACTCGCGCTTGCCGTTGTGCCGATGAGCGGACGGATTCTGTTGATGAATGGTTGGCTGATTACTCGAACTGGAACAGCTCCGTTGGCTAAATATTTGTTTGGTTTGATTTAGAGCACATTCAGAAAAGGCTGGGGGAACGAGTCGAGAAAAGTCCAATGATATTATAAATAATATAACATATTTCAGACAATTTAAAATTAAAAATATTTTCCATAAATTTGACCAAAAGGGCCCCCCTATACCCTCCCACATACTATACTATAGAGGGCACATAAATTCAAAAAAAATTTATTTTTTGAATCTTTTTTAAAAAAAACAATTTTTGCGTACATTTTATTAAAAAAATATTTTATAAATTTATTAAAAGTGTTCCGTTGATGCGAGAAGGAATGGAGACAAAACCCACCCATCGCTTATTTTGTCCTGAAGTATTCGGTTGCTCCTTTCAACCAAAGTTTCGTATTCCATCGAAGAGTCCAAATAATGACCGTATTGCATTAGGAGACGTCGAAATGCCTTCGTTTTGGTTGAGTATTTCCTGACAAGTTCTTCTTTCTTTTGGGTTTCCTTCTCCAAAGACTTGGACCTTTCCTAAATCAAAATCCTCATATTCGACCCCAACAGAGGCAACCTTTTCATTCATGAATTGCTCCTCCAATTCCCTGCAGCGCTGCTCCAAATACTCAACGGAGGCGTATTGTCTCTGCACTTCGATGTCCTTAGCGTTCACTTCGTCCGCGTGGATTTCCTGAAATAAAAACAAAGATGAAAGTCTCTAAACTCTCCGGATCCCCCCAACTCTTTTCCCAAACATTACTTTAAGCCGTTGCACCGCGTTCAAAATGTTTTCGTTTTTTGTGTCCAATTCTAAATTTTGCTGTCGAAGTGTGCGCGTGTGTCCGGCCACCTCTCTCAATTCTTTCGACTTCTTTTTGAAGCGTTCGTCTTTGTTCTAAAAGTCCTTGGGACGTATTCGAAATGCAAATGCCATCAACACCGACCCGGCCCTCTTCCTGGCACTCTTTCATTCGCCGTTCGATTTCTTCAATTTGCTCAGCCTTCGCCAAACTCGCTCGCAATTCCCCACCCAATTCTTCGATGTTTCGTCGCGCCTCCCGCAAATTTCGTTCAGCAACTTCGCCCTTCTCCAAAAACCGTTCCTTTGACTTTATTTCGTTGTTCAGCTGAGCCTTCAACGCGTCTCTTTCATTCTCCAGCAATTTACACTTCGTACAATTCTGAAAATATATCGGATAAATCCCTTTGATTTTTTTTTGGATTTCAAGGCTTTCAGACATTTGTAGATTTTTGCACGCGATTGAAATGGGTTTTTTTGCGAGAGGAGAAAAGGTTCCGGTGGTGTCGATTTGTCCTAAATTTAGATAATTGTCTGTATCTATGCATAAAGAGTGTGAATCCCCCCCCCCCTCCACCCGCCCGTTCGCCTCCATCTTTTTGTACCATTAAATGCCAACCTTGGCCAATGGCTCTGCCCTATCGATGGACTCGTGAATCGAACTTTCAGCTGAAGTTGGGGCACTTTGCAGTTCTTCAAATTCTGAAAACGGGCAACGTCACTTTTCTACCAAAATCGCCGTAAGAAAACAAACTTCGCTTGCATATTTCCATCGATTGATTCAGGTCCAGTTTCATGGCGTTGATTTTGCCCAGCAAACTCACGTCTTGCGTGTTCCCATGGCAAATCAACAAATGTCCGACGGAATTGGCCAATGAACGGTGCTTTTCAAATAAGAAGGAGATGATGTTGAGGGACTGCTGGAGCTGGTGTCTCAATCTTCGCTAAATTCAAATTTATAAACTATTTAAAAACAAAGCCTAAAATTATAATTGAATTAAAACACCAACAATCTACAATAAAACGGATTGTTTTTTTTGGAGAGGTGAGGGAAGCGTCGAATCGCGCATTCTTTTAATTTACTATTTAAAATTCATCCGTCCACCTGAGTACTATGCCCGCTTTCCTGTTCTTCAGTGTCCGATCGCCGGTCAAAATGTTCCAGACAGGCGCGAAGATTCTCATCCGAATTTTCTTCCGGCGACTGCTGCCCTCCGTCGCCGTGTTCAGGCACATCGTCCAGACGCCTTCTCAAGTTGAAAATCTGCGATTGATCGTCCCTCAATTGATCTCTGATCTAAAAATTGAATTACGAAAGGAAACGGTCGATGCTACACGGCCAAAGTATTAATAGAACCATTTCTTCTAATGCTTAAATCTTCGAGAATATTTATAGAACAATTTCTTCTAATGCTTAAACCTTCGAGAATATTTATAGAACCATTTCTTCTAATGCTTAAACCTTCGAGAATATTTATAGAACCATTTCTTCTAATGCTTAAATCTTCGAGAATATTTATAGAACAATTTCTTCTAATGCTTAAACCTTCGAGAATATTTATAGAACCATTTCTTCTAATGCTTAAACCTTCGAGAATATTTATAGAACCATTTCTTCTAATGCTTAAACCTTCGAGAATATTTATAGAACCATTTCTTCTAATGCTTAAACCTTCGAGAATATTTATAGAACCATTTCTTCTAATGCTTAAACCTTCGAGAATATTACTAGAACAATTTCTTCTAATGCTTAAACCTTCGAGAATATTACTAGAACAATTTCTTCTAATGCTTAAATCTTCGAGAATATTTATAGAACAATTTCTTCTAATGCTTAAACCTTCGAGAATATTTATAGAACCATTTCTTCTAATGCTTAAATCTTCGAGAATATTTATAGAACAATTTCTTCTAATGCTTAAACCTTCGAGAATATTTATAGAACCATTTCTTCTAATGCTTAAATCTTCGAGAATATTTATAGAACAATTTCTTCTAATGCTTAAACCTTCGAGAATATTTATAGAACCATTTCTTCTAATGCTTAAACCTTCGAGAATATTTATAGAACCATTTCTTCTAATGCTTAAACCTTCGAGAATATTTATAGAACCATTTCTTCTAATGCTTAAACCTTCGAGAATATTTATAGAACCATTTCTTCTAATGCTTAAACCTTCGAGAATATTTATAGAACAATTTCTTCTAATGCTTAAACCTTCGAGAATATTTATAGAACCATTTCTTCTAATGCTTAAACCTTCGAGAATATTTATAGAACCATTTCTTCTAATGCTTAAACCTTCGAGAATATTTATAGAACCATTTCTTCTAATGCTTAAACCTTCGAGAATATTTATAGAACAATTTCTTCTAATGCTTAAACCTTCGAGAATATTTATAGAACCATTTCTTCTAATGCTTAAACCTTCGAGAATATTTATAGAACCATTTCTTCTAATGCTTAAACCTTCGAGAATATTTATAGAACCATTTCTTCTAATGCTTAAATCTTCGAGAATATTTATAGAACAATTTCTTCTAATGCTTAAACCTTCGAGAATATTTATAGAACCATTTCTTCTAATGCTTAAACCTTCGAGAATATTTATAGAACCATTTCTTCTAATGCTTAAACCTTCGAGAATATTTATAGAACAATTTCTTCTAATGCTTAAACCTTCGAGAATATTTATAGAACCATTTCTTCTAATGCTTAAACCTTCGAGAATATTTATAGAACCATTTCTTCTAATGCTTAAACCTTCGAGAATATTTATAGAACCATTTCTTCTAATGCTTAAATCTTCGAGAATATTTATAGAACAATTTCTTCTAATGCTTAAACCTTCGAGAATATTTATAGAACCATTTCTTCTAATGCTTAAACCTTCGAGAATATTTATAGAACCATTTCTTCTAATGCTTAAATCTTTGAGAACATCAAAAAGAAAGTGACCCTTTGGTTTTCCTCCTCATATTCTTCCGCCTGTCGTCGCAAGTCGTCGATCGTTTTGGCACCTTTTTGTGTCTTTTCTGCGGCATTGTCTCTGAATTCGCGGAAGCGGTGAGTCAACATGGCCAAATTCTGTTGGGTTTCGTTGTGCTTCCTCCGCTCTTCCTCCAATTCGTTAATGATTTTAATCGCCTAAAACCAAAAATTAAATAAAAACACAAAATTCGGCTGACCCATTCCGTAATATCGTCACCCTTTGCATCCTTTAGGCGGGGAATTGCTCTTTTTAGCTCCAAATTTTCGCTCTCAAATTCCCTTAAACATCTGCTCAATTTCTCAACAGTTTCATTATTTGGACGTTCCAATGTCGACACTAAATTTAGAAAATAACAATTTATGTTCTTGCCTCTTGATTCGCTCACCACTGGCCCTCGAATTGGAGCTGTCGAGTAAGCTAAACATAAGTCCAAAATCGAAAAATGCAATTAATGTCGCGCACGTACAACTCGACAGTGGGAAAAATTTTACCACCTATTTAAATTTTAAAATGATTTTTCCAATTTTTTGGTATTAAGTTCGACCAAACCGGTTTAGGTTAAAACTTTATAAAACATTCGACCTTCGGGTCGGAAGCTTTTTAAATGGTACACAAATGACCAGAACAAATGGATTTCTAATTAATCCCCTGCCGAATTGTCTTTATCCGCAATTAACGCATACAAAGTCCTACTTTAGAGGTGAATTATCGCTTGTGCTCTCATCCATCGAATTTTAAGCTGGGAAAAGGATTCCAAGAATTACTTTGAAAATCAGAATTGGCGTGAGTGTTGAAATTTTTGGAATTTTAACAGAGGAACTCGCGATTTGGCATTGTGTAGATTCAAATTTTTAAATAGAAAATGACCATTTTTATCAAAAATGCGCGCCCTTCATCCTATCCGGCCCCTCCCATTCGTTAAGCTTAATTTAAAAAGGCGAACACAAAAAAAAACGCATTTTGAAATTCCAGTTGCAGAACCCCCTACAGAACCCCCTAGCAAAAACAAAATTCTAAAAATTTTCTCGCCAGCGCCTATCGGCGCCGCCTTTCCAACCCAACGGAGGGAGGCCCTTAGGGTTTTCATCAAAATAAGTTGCTTGGCGGCACCTATCAGCACCCCCCCCCCCCGCCCAAAAGCTTAAAACACGCCTAAAAGGTCGCCGAAACAAAATGGGGCATAAATTTAAAAAAACGCTTTTGTTGTGATCTTCCGACGGAAATTTTTGGTGTCCGGACATTTGGCACATTGGACATTTGGCACACTAGTGAAAAAACGGACGTTTCGCACACGGGAGTCGTTCAACTGGGCGCCAGAGACGTTTGAAATACAATAACTTTTCTTGGAACCAACCAACCAACCTAAACAAATTTGGTACCAATCGAAAGCTTTAGTTGGGGAGATAGTGTGTTCAAATCAACGAGGTGATTAGATCCCTTTCAAAAAAGTTATAATCGAAAATTACCAAAAAAAACCTTACTAGAGAAGGTATTCAGGTGACCGTGGGACTTCGGGATGATTTGGTATCAAAAAATAGCTAATTTTCAGGAAAAATTTTTAAGACATTTTTTAGCTGCTAAATAAGCCCCGGAGGGGAGATATGAGGCTTTAATTTTATGAGCCATCACAGCATTTTGATTTGATGTAAAGCATCCATCGGCTTCGGTGACGCAGTGCTTCTGCGCTCCGTTCGCTTTTTGCCCTGCAGGGGTTCAAACCCTGTTGGTGCAAATCAATTTTTAATGATTTTTTTTTAATCCGGTGCTTATTTAGCAGCTAAAAAATGTCTTAAAAATTTTCCCTGAAAATTAGCTTTTTTTGATACCAAAATCATCCCGAAGTCCCACGGTTACCTGAATACCTTCCCTAGTTAGGTTTTCGCTCTTTTCACACCATAACTGTTTAATGGTTTATATAATCGTTTATTTCTGCTAACTAATAGCTTCTAAACATGATAGAGCTTTCGATTGGTACCAAATTTAGTTTGGTTGGCTCCAAGAAGAGTTATGGAACTTTAAAAGACGCTGACGCCCAGTCGTGAGCGCCCAGTTGACCCCAATCTCGTCGCACACTGGGGGAAAAAGGACGTTTCACTCATAAATTTTGCAAACATTCAATAAAAGCTTGCAAAGTATTTTAGATAGATGAATAAATTTGAAATTAAGCCAATGTTGAATAATTTGGCTAAATTCCACTCAAAAATTCATCACGTTATCAAAACAAACTCAAAAAACACAATGCCAACCCATTTTGGCCAACTTTTGGCGGTTCATAACTTTTCTTCATAGGGACTCCCGGCACAAACTTTCTGTGAATTCTTACTCAGCTCGACGAGAGGAATCGATTGGTAGTATTTTTATTCGGATCGGAATCATTCAATGGGCGAGCGATGTGCGAAATGTCCAATGTGCCAAATGTCCGAAGCCTCCAGAATTGCTCTCAAATTTCAACAAACGGCCACGGTATCATTCGAAAGCACTATGTAGATGCTATAACGGAGACATAAACAAAACAATTTGTGACTTGGCGCACCAGGTTAGCACGAAAAATGGACATTTCGACACTGGACGTTTAGACACTGAGTTTTAAAGTTTCAAAAAGGGTCCTTTATAGAGTTTCTTGGCCGTAGAATCCGAATCTGACCTCAATTTCGACCGATTTCGAACCCCGGATTCGAACTTTTTTCGAAAATTCAAACATTTCCAAAAACAATTTATGGGTTCAGAATCATTCAAAAAGCACAAAATCCTTATATAAAAAGAAGACGTGTTTGCTTGTTTGTCTGTTTGTCCGGGTACGCATCACTTCAGTGCCGGACACTTCAGTGCCAGCACTTAAAAAGGCTATAACATTTTTTAAACTCAACCAAATCATACAATCAAGATATCATTGGAAAAAGAATCGTACAAAAAAAAACCAAGGCGGATCAATCGTTTTTAAGAAGTTCAACGTGAAAAACACCCAAAATCAGGGCTTTTCATCAGTTTTATTGCAATAACTTTTTTACGAATTTTCTGATTGACTAGCGTTGGCTTAACAATAGCTTTTAAAAGCTTAGAGCTTTCCAATGACATTTTGATTGTTTGATTTGGTTGAGTTTAAAGAAAGTTATAGCCTTTTAATTGCTGGCACTGAAGTGTCCGGCACTGAAGTGTGGGCACTGAAATGATCGCCGCCGTGTTTGTCCTGACGTGGTTGGGGATTTGAATTAGCGGGGAATTTCGCGTAAAAATAATTGTTTGAAGTACTGAAAATGGATTAAGGAGTGAAGAAGGTTAGACGAGAGAAGTGAAAGAAATAGTGTGGCAAGTGAAGAGATTTTTGCCGAATGAAACAGAGATTGGGAATTCGTAAAAAAAAATAAGTGAGTCAGCCAGTCGATTCAGTGGTGTAGTGGATAAACACGCTGCCTTACACTGGTGAATGTGTCGGTTCTATTCCCGAATGTAAAACTATGTATTATTTAAAATTAAACTACAATGTTTTAATACATTTTTTAACTAAAAAAGCCAACTTTTGGTGGTTCATAACTTTCTTCATAGGGACTCCCGGCACAAACTTTTTGCGAATTCTTACTCAGCTCGACTAGAGGAATCGATTGGTAGTATTTTTGCGAGCGATGTGCAAAATGTCCAGTGTGCCAAATGTCCTTTTTCCCCCCAGTGTGCGAAACGTCCGTTTTTTCACTAGCGTGCCAAATGTCCGATAGGGAATTTTTTACTCTTTAGCCACCCCCTCACCCGCTCGAAAATGTTTTCTGACTACGTCCCTGGTTCAAGTGAAAACTCACAATCACGAATACTCCAAAAATAATTATTAACCCGGTTTTTTGAAATTTCTTCAAAACTCCCTTATAATGCGAAGCGGGCCGATCGCGTCTGGCCAATCGCGTCTGGCCAGTCGCGTCTCGCCATTCGCGTCTCGCCATTCGCGTCTTAGGGCCAGTCGCGTCTCGCCATTCGCGTCTGGCCAGCCGAGTCCCAGTACAAAAAAGGTCACTCCCGTCCCAGCCACTTTTTTTATATTTTATTGGACTACAAAATTTGATTAAATATAAACCAAAATTACATTTTCGAATACAATTTATAATATTTTGCATCTTTAAGCTTCTAACCGACTTTGAACAGCTTTTTGCTTTGTCTTTGTTTATAAAGTGACATCGTTCAGTATACTACCAAAGTTCATGTAGTAGGGCAGGAACCTTAAGTTCAGCGTGGCTTAGGCCTAAGCCTAACGAACCCCACGCTAGGGTGGTTTAGGCCTAAGCCTAATGAACCCCAAATCCAGGTTTTCTGATTTGTTTCTGAAACATTTTTTAACAAAATCGGGTGTAGTTCTAGTAAAATTACTGAGTTTTGCCTTTTAATTTGTTATGCTAACTGTTATTTGATTACAAATGCTTCACAATCTGTTAAAAATTTTGCTAATGAAAATTCTAGAAACATTTTTTGTTGGTGGGACTTAGTCGGCTTTTTTTGTACTGAGACGCGACTGGCCAGACGCGACTGGCGAGACGCGATTGGCCAGACGCGACTGGCCCTGAGACGCGAATGGCGAGACGCGACCGGCGAGACGCGACTGGCCAGACGCGATTGACCCCTACTCCTTATAATGGTCCCGGTTTTTTACCAATCATTTGTTCTTTCTTTTTTTTGTCCCTTACAAATTAGTACCGAATTTTCCCAAAAGTTCATGACCCGTACAACCCTATTTTAGAGCATTAAAAAATTTGTTTCTCCCCCAATTTTCCATTGAGACAAAAAAAAAAAGAGAAGGGAACAGGTTGATTTACACCAAAAATATAAAATGCGCGGTTCTTTGTTTCGCAGCTCATTATGGCCACAGGGGAAGGGAGGGAAGATGAATTCCATCCGTCAACAGCGCCAGCAGAGGGGGGGGGCCGTGTCTCCGCAACACAACGACAATTATCGCCCGAAAACGGGACGCGTCGTCCCACGCGCGACAAGGTGGCCCCCCCCGGGGGATGCTGGCGGAGTCCCGCCCGCACCCGTCAGCGAACAACAACACGCCCCATCGCTCACCACCGAGCCACCAACCAACCCATTTGATGCGCATCTCCCCTGCCCCCCCGCTGAAGAGGAAAGGATGTCGATAGTTTCCATTCCCCCTCCCCAATTTCAGGTTTAAAACAGTTTGCCCATCCCTTACCCCCCCCCCCCCCCCTCTTTTCTCTGCGCAGCACAATCGCTGTCTCATCTTTCACATTTGTGCACAATTGTCCCAAAGCAAGTCGGGCTTTTGAATGCTAAAGACCGTTAAAGGGGTTTTGTGAAGGTCGGCTAATTACCGGCCATCCCTTTTGAATGCTAAAGACCGTTAAAGGGGTTTTGTGAAGGTCGGCTAATTACCGGCCATCCCTTTTGAATGCTAAAGACCGTTAAAGGGGTTTTGTGAAGGTCGGCTAATTACCGGCCATCCCTTTTGAATGCTAAAGACCGTTAAAGGGGTTTTGTGAAGGTCGGCTAATTACCGGCCATCCCCAATTATATCCAATCCCTACGATGGAACCCATTCGGCTGTCTCTTCCACTTCTGCCGCTGCTAATCTTCGTTGTTGGCCAAGTAAAGTGGGGGAATTGAAGGCGTGCTTTCATCTTTCCCTCCCCCCCCCCGCTATAAAATTGGCAATAAAAATTGCGGAGGCCATTTTTGACGATTTTTGGAATAAATATTTTTGTACGTAAATTGACTATACATTTTGATTGCCCCCGGAATAAATAAATAAAACTTTATTAGGTCCTCCCTTCTTTGGGCGATCTTTACGATGATTACGAGCATTGCAAAGCGTCGGGACACTTTGGGGAAGGAAACGGTTCGTCTTCTTTGGTGTGCGACCCCGGGGGGCGACTGACGCCGCAGGCGTTGTCTCAGCTCAATGGGATGCTGACAGATCTGGAGAGTGATGTGGGGTGCAGATGTGCGGGTGAGAGGCTAAAATGCTTTTTTGGTTAAATAAAATGAAAATGAAAAAAAAAACCGGAAATTGGTCAAAAAGGACAAACATTTCATTGTTTCCATCATGACATTGAGGAATTAAGGAAGTTAAAAGTTGCCATTTTCGATCGACCTGACCGACACTAACAAATAAATGACCGAAGGTCGGTCAGGTCACTTTTATTAGCGAACTTTCCCGCCGGGGAATGTCAAGACATTTTATCAAAAGGCCGCCGATCAGCAAAAGATTCTCCAAATATTCAAAATGATTGGTTTAAAAAGTATTCCGTAACAATCCTAAAACTGTCTTTGCCACTTTCTATTAATGCGTCCAGTCCCAACCAGACGGTTGTGGAGGTAAACAATACTCCGTCCGACTGCTGGTCACCAACGCTGAAAGCGTCGAACAGTCGGGCGGCACAATGGGGCTGAATGAAACGGCCGAGCGCATTTGGAACAGTGAGGGGATGGGTTTGGAGCAGTGCGACAACGGAATGCTGTTGTTGTACATTCGGGACCAGAAAAGGGTGCGAAGACTACAAAAAGTCACTTTGAAAGCTGGTAACCGTGTTTTTGTCCAAAAGTCTGCCAAATAATTTCGATATTTTTTAGTTTAATTTCGGAAAAGGACAGAACACAAAAGAAACAATAAATTCACATCAAAAAGGTTTTCCCCTTCCAGATGGTCACTTACCAGGGCCATCGACAGATCCAAATTTACAGCGACCAAGATATCGCGAATTTGCACGAGCTAACACTGCGGACTAACCGAAGTGGGGGGGCGTTGCCATGGCCTAGCGGTGAGGCGGAAGCCCAGCGACGAACCGGTGACGATGAGAATTCGGCGGTGAGTTGGCCATCTCTTCTGGCCTAGGCCTAGGGGATTTGATTTCATCCCTAATCTTTAGCCCATCATCGGTTTAAGCGTTGCACTGGCGCTGACCTTCTTTGTTTTGTTTTGTTTGTTATGTATTTTGGTCGGAAATTGCTGTTCCGTTTGTTGCTGCCGACAGAAACGAGGCAAAAAGGAGGCCAAATACCAATTGAATCCGACGATGGTGCCCAACTACAAGTCCATAGAGCCCATTTACATCGTCACACCGACTGCCAGGTGGTAAAGTCGTCCAAATGCAGGCCAATTACGCTTCCGGTTCGAAGGTCCAATCGACAAACTCAACAGATTCTGTCGAGAATCAACCCAAATAAAAGCTAACGTTCTGAAGAAGCTTACGCAAAAAGGCTAAAACTACTTAATAGACGTTAAAAAAAGAAAAATTAAGTACTAAGCAAATTTGTGTAGTAAAAGTGCCATTTTTAGTGCTTTGTGGTATTTCGGCATTTATTGCATGTTTCGGGTGTTTTTAGCGCTTTCGGTCCGAAGCCCCCCACAGCCAAAAAATAGACGAATCCCCCTCGGGCCGCGCAGCGGCCTTTCATTATTACACCGGCTTTTATTACTCGAAAGTAGAGCCCGGACTTGAGCTTCGAGCGAGATCTCGAGTCGAGATTCTCGAAAAAATCTCGTGAAGCTCATTTTTAGTCGAGCGAGATCTCGAGGTCGAGATTTTTCGAGATCCACGAGACGAATCTTGTCTCGAGCGGTCTCTAATTATGACCAAAAAAGGTTCCCTTATGGTTTTTTAAAATTTGAACCGGTTCACAAACCGGTTTAAATGCTCGCTCCAATAAAATTTTTGATTGCTTTATCGTTTTCAGCACCTAAGAAACCCTATAAAGTGGTTTTGAGTGATTTTGGCTCTGGGACCTATGATGATCCGTATCAGGGCTGTGTCGAAATTTCGATTTTCGAATTTCGATTTTCGACGTTTTTTTCCTTTCGATTTTCGATTTCGACAAAAATGGGCTGTTTTTCGAAAATAATTTCGAAAGTCGGAGGTCCCGGTTTTTAAATTTTTGGCAAGGATGGGCAGTGGTTTTGCCAACTTTTTGACAAAATTTCAATCATTTTTACATGCGTCCAACAGGTAAATTTATAGCTCAGTGGTTTGTCTTTACGATTTTGTCTTTTGGTTTCGAACCCGCTACAGTGCGATCACTTATAACCTTTCCTGGCCTTCACATTCTATCCCCCCATTAACGGAACATTTTTAATGATTTTCAATTATTTTTAAATTAAAATACTTACAAAAAAAGACCGCCGTACATCCTCCACTCTTATGTAAAAATGTTTTCCCCGAAATTACGAAGAAAAATGCTCAATTTTGGTGAAATTGCTTAACAAAACCCCCAAATTTCTCCCAGCGGCGCCTATCGGCACCGACGGGCCGCCACTGAAAGCATAAAGTCGACCAATTCATTGTGGTTTTTGGATCATTTTTCTTAACAAATTGAGTCAAAAATTCAAAATTTTCTCGGCGGCGCCTATCGGCACCGCCGACACCCCACCCTCCTAAAAGCTTAAAATGGGCATATGAAGGCCTCTGAAACAAAAAATGCATCCTTCAAAATTTTAAAAATGAACAAGTGAATATTTCAAAAAAATATTTATTAAATAAATTATTTAAAAAAAAATTTTTCTAATCACATAAAAAAAATTTTCGATTTTGTTTCGATTTTCGAATTTCGATTTTCGACGTTTTTTTCCTTTCGATTTTCGATTTCGAACTTTTCAGTTTCGATTTTCGATTTCGACTTTTTTTTTACTTTCGACACAGCCCTGATCCGTATAGTAAAAAATAGGCAAAATGGTAACCCCGGGTAGGACTCGAACACACGACCTCCACCCAATCCGTGGGTAGCTCTTCCAACTTATGAGTGATCTTTCGCCCCCGCCCTGGGCGTTTTAACCGAACCAGCGGGACACTCACATCCTTACAATATTTCCAAAATTTCCTTTTAAAAACGATGTTTTAAGAGAATTTATGGAGGGGGGGGGGGAGGGTTGTGACTATTTGAACTTAGTTTTTCTAAAAATTTCCTTGGCACCGCCGGGAAAAAAAGAGCTTATTTGTTAGTTTAAAAAGGTTAGCGCAAAAAATTGCGAATTCCACCTTCAAAGTAAAAATCCAAATAAATTTATAAAATTTTGATCAATTCTCAGTGAGGTCGCTGCTTTTGCCCCGCCTTCTGGTGCCTCTCTTTACGCTACTGCAACATTTCCGCGTCGCGCCGGCCGTTCATTTTCGCCCCATCCGCAGCCGATGATGCTTTTCGGCCACCCGCCCCCTCCTCCACCACATGGCGGTCCCTTAGGACATCAGCCACGTTCCCGTTCTGCAACACCCACCTCCACACAGCGTTCCCGACGAGCGTTAAACACGGGTGGAGGTGTTCAACCGACGGGCAGCGTAATCGTCGGGGCCGCGCAGTCAACGCACAGCACACCGGAGCCCAACAAGCGCGACAAGGTGGTTGGGGAAGTATATAATGGGAGGAATGTGGCCGATTTCGATCTGGCAAACGTGCGGGACGTTATCAGGTCAAAAGTAATACCGTGATCCAGGGGCGTATCCAGGGGGGGGGGGGGAATCAGGGGAATCCCCCCCCCCTCCCGAATGGGATGACGTCACTGGTACACACCAGGACTGGTACGCTATCCGAAACCCCGAGGCTTTGATCCCAATTAGCGATATCACTAAAAATGGAATCAATTAACTCTTCAACGCTTTGTTCCCTTCCGCGCTTCGGTTGAAGGTGAATCGCACCTTGACAGTCCGCAGCAACGGCACTTATTACACCACCAGCAATGTGAATGCATCACCGGAGGACATTTCAGTGACGAAAAAGCAGTCTAACCACCCACAACAGCCATCATCGACCAGTCGAGAATTCCCGGACACGCCATCGCCACAGAACCGTCCCTACGCCTTCCTCGACCCGAAACGGAAGCAGGAGGTACAAACCAGGCAAGTCCACGCAATTGGAATCGCCCGCCACCCGAACAATTACTTACAGGGAAGAGTTCATCGGTTAGCAAAGGCCAATCATTCAGCGGAAACGACCTTTCTAGTCGATTGGTGAGTGACAGACAATCAACGAACCATTTGAAGACAATTACAATTATTTGTACATATTCATTCATTTCGAATTTTTCCTTACCTATATTAATTTTTGCTTGAAATCGACCACAGTTAAAATTATTCTGTCGGATTTGAAACGGATGTGCGGAACAGTCAAAAAAAAATAGCAATCGTTGATACTTATTTTTTTCCTTCTTTTAACGTTTTATCAAATAGGTTTAAATTTTAACATTTTTTGAAAATTAAGTAAATTTGTAGAAGCCAGGTATTTTAACCGTTAGGCCGACTCATCGCCATCCTTATCTCAGCATCGCTGGCCATGTTGATATGCTCGAAATATGCAAAATGCCAATCCCGGAAAATCATAGCTCCCAGGAACGAAATGACCCATAAGCACGAATATGTAAATTTTTTTGCGCGAAAGCACCTACGAAAAAAGTTGTAGCCCCTCAAAGTTGGCCAAAACCCATAGGGGGGAAAGAGGGG
Organism: Globodera rostochiensis; assembly: GCA_018350325.1. Classification (NCBI taxonomy): domain Eukaryota; kingdom Metazoa; phylum Nematoda; class Chromadorea; order Rhabditida; family Heteroderidae; genus Globodera; species Globodera rostochiensis. Next base: position 71,150 of record JAEVLN010000048.1, read on the forward strand.
GGACCCTTTTGTTTTTCACTTTTACAATTTTTTGGCCAAAATAAAACGTTAAAACCACTGGGAACAAAACGATTTATCAATATTCTTTGTCCCATACTTCTTCGCCTCTCTTCAGCCTTTCATGGGGATGCCAACGTTCTGGCTCAATTGGCTCTTCCCAATCTTTAAGAAAATTATCGTCGGGACGGAAAATTCGCGGAAAAGCGGCGCGTTCTTCAGAGGTGTATTCCGTTGATTTTCGCGGCACGTCCTGCACTTGACGGAGCTAAAAATAGGGAGAATAAAAGTAACAAAATGAATTCAGTACAAAAAAAACCTGATTGTTAATATTTTTGCGCACAAAATCGGGCATCTCCAAATCCGGGAAAACATGCAGTCGCTCGTAGCAACGACGTTGTACAATTCGATTCCGAGTCAAAAATGCCTGTAGTCTTTAAAATTAATTATCGTTGATTAGAGCAACCAACCAATTCACGTCCGATGCACATCCAAACGACACGACATGGGTCGTATTCGTGGATTTGGTAGGCGGGGATGTCGAATTTGCTCTTTGGGTATTGCTGAAATGGGACGATCAGATTATATCCATTCAATCAAATTTAAATGAAAACTGGGGAGGGGGGAGTGTGAATTCAAATGCTAATCTGACGACATTTTCGTGCGAGATGCCCTCGACATTCCCAGATACTTTTTGTAATTGTACAATTCCTTAAACGATAATCACCCGATCGAAGAAGAAATGTGTGTGTTTCCAGTCGAAAGCATGCATACTCGCATCCGTACAGTTCACAACCACCACATGATCTCCTCAAATAAGGCTATTGCTATAGGTTAAGATACTTATTCGGAAAATGTTGATCATAGGGACCAGAAAGGAAATGACCCAAAACCACTTTTATAGGGTTTCTTATGCGCTAAAAACGAATAGGTGACTTAGACCTTTAAACCGGTTTTTGAACGGTTTAAAAATTGCCAAAAATGGAGTTTTTGACCAAAATTTTATTTTCCTGTGGATCAATTGCAACAAATTTAGTATCATTCGACAGCTCTCGACGAGACAAATCGATCTAGATGTGACGGGACACGATTAGACGCCATTTAGATACCGACCGACTGAGTCCCAGTGTCTTTCCCTTTCTGGGTCCTATGATCAACATTTACCTACTTATTCCTTCTTTTGAATTTTTGTGACTTCCCAAACCTGACAGGAAATCACAACTTCCAGGACATCGTCGATTGTTTTAACCACAAACTTAAACAAATATAAACTCACCACAATCCGTGTGTGGATGATGAATGGGCTTAATTGGGTGGGGATTAATGGTTTCCAATAGTCTGCAAGCCAACCTTCCACCAGCCGCTCAAATGCTTTGCCACTTTCTTTGCCAATTTCCAAATATCCTGGCGATCCGCATCAATTACGTGCCATTGCCTTGAGAAAAGCATCCATTGGCGAACGCGCTCAGCCCGTGAAGGGAATGCGCGAGTGGCCAAAGCTGACATCTAAAAGAAGTCCTCGAAACTCAAAAAAAACATCCGAACGGAAATTGTGATAAACAAAAGAAAATAAAACAATAAAAATACAATAAAAGATTACGCAAGACAAAACATTTCCAAAATCACATGGCATTCATGTTAGTTTGGCATTAAAAAGTTTTTATCAAAAACGGTGCAATCCATTAAAGGTGGTGGGGGCAAATCGATGTATAAACACACAAAATTGGGATCACGGGGATTCGGTTACGGTTACCCTTCCATCAGGGATGCACGTGAACCACGACCATTTTTTGGGGTCCGGATCACGAGCACGGATTTTCCGTAATCCTTAATTGCCAATTTCAGAACAATTAGATTCGATTTTCAAGATCCACTTGAAGAAAATTGTTCATTTTTAGCTTCATATTTAATCAGGGCTCCCATCTCAGGTTTAGCCTATTTTTCGGGAGCGGGACGTTTGGGCCGTTTCGGCGCCGACGTTTGGGCGGCGCTGCCGTTTGGGCGCCAGACCTTTGAGGTGCCATAACTCTTCATGGAACCAACCAAACTAAATAAATTTGGTAACAATCGAAAGCTCTATATGTTTAGAAGTTATTATCTAGCAGAGACAAAACGATCATATAAACCTTAAAAAGTTATGGTTTAAAAAGAGCAAAAACCTAAGTTTTGTGGTAATTTTCGATTATAACTTTTTTTAAAAGGATCTAATCACCTTGTTGATTTGAATACAAAATTTACCCAACAAAAGCTTTCGGTTGTTACCAAATTTATTTAGTTTGGTTGGTTCCATGAAGAGTTATGGGACCTCAAAGGTCTGGCGCCCAAACGGAAACGTCGGCGCCCAAAGGTCCCCGAGCCCATTTTTCGCTTTTAAAAACGTTGTATAAGAAATTTTATCAATTTACTGGGGGGGGGGGGGGGGGGAATTGGAGTATCCCCCTTTCGGTAATTTCAAAATTATGTTTTGGTAGAATATTTGGAAGAATTTTTGATTCCAAGAGGTTAGATTTTCTCTTCTTCTTTATCAGAAATAGAGTTGTCAAAAAATTATTTTTAAAAATTTCAGTTTTAATTTTGTACCAATCATGACGGGTCATGAGAATCACGCCCAATTGGGGTTCGTAATCGGTGTTTGTAAATTGCCCCCTAATCACTGATTATTTTTGACGCTGATCACGTCCGACCACCTTGCCTCCCATGCAAAACATATGTATGATGGATGAGGAATATCTTATTGGATAACAATGTCCAATTTTGAGTAAAGGAGACTGATCAACAAATAAATCACCACACAACGGCCCCACGATATTCGGGCATCACACAAAGCCGTTTTATCACTTCGTAGCCAATCATAATTAAGCAGGAATTTATACCTAAAATTTCAAAAAATATAAATTATGAGCGATGATAAAACGCCACCGTTGCTGATCATCCTTGGCGCCAGACCTTTGTTGAACACGCGAAATCCTTCAAAGCGGTAAAGACGCCGCACAGTTTCCAAGTAATTTGTCCTTTGGACCTTAAACATTAAATATGTTTCGGAAATACGCATTACACACTCTGGACACAATAAAATGTACAAGACCTATAAAGGGCGGAGCCATAAATTTTTTTAAGGGGGGGGGGCCGATCCAAAAAGTCGATTCTTAGGGGTGTATTTTTTTGCTATTGTTCAACAATTTTTCATAAAAAAAATTGGAAAATTTCATTTTCGGGGAGGGGGGGGGGGGCACGGCTCCCCCTGGCTCCGCCCTTGAGACCTATTCTCAAAAATGGGGTTTTACACGGTTTATAACATTGCAAATAAAGCTAATTAGAAAAAAAAAATGAGCGCATAGTTCTTTCATAGCTTGTACGTCAAAAGTTTGACTTAATTCAGACGAATTTATAAATTTAGTTTTTCTCGGACATTTACACTCAAGCCCCACCTACGACGAAGTGGGGGGGGGGCATCATCATAAATTGGTTACCTGTATTCTCACCCGAAGAACCTCCAATGGATTTGTAAAAACCGCCGCACAAATTCCACCGAATGCACCCGAAAGTGCTTGCAATAGCAACAAATTCTCGTGATCCCCTGGATAATTTGCTTTCGATTTGTTTTCTGAGTATTTCCCATTGGATTTCAGCGTAAACCGAACTCTTTTGAGCAGAGCAAGCGAATTGTAATAGACGGACCAGAAGACCATGGAGGAAGGAATGTAAAGCATCAAAGAAGACAAAAACCCACTTTAAGAGTTAAAATGCATTAAAACATTGCCGTAACGAGCAATTCCCCCCTCCGAAAATTTTTGCTGGCTACGCCCCTGCCCCCCCCCCCCCCTCATGGTCCTGCATTTAAAGGGAAACCGACCGGTAAAATCCGCGAATTCCTTAAATTAAAATTCATTGTTAATGATATGGGAGGAGAGAAGTGAGGGTGTCCTTTCCAAACAACAAAAAAGTTCCTCAAAATTATTCTTTAAAAGACTGACCATCAACGTGATAAACCGCCCGGATAATTCGAAGTCCCAAAGTTAGACGCTTGGCCATACAATCCGTTCGCACAAAGTCAAGCACAGCGATATTTTGGGAGGAGCCCACAAATTTAGCAGGATTATTATGGATCATCATATGTTGGCTAAAAGCAAATTACTTAATAAAAACTGTTGTTGTAAAAAGGGTAACTTATGATATCGGTGGGAACGAAAATGAACTGAGTGAAAATGCTGGCACATCCTCCTGAAATGTTGGTATTGAAGATAAAGCACTTAATAAACGATTATGCTATTTAAACCCGTTTCACTATTCTAAGAATCCTCTCACCGGCCAAGGCGGATACAACGGGTGCCGACTGAATGTTTGCATTAACATGCAGCATATTTCGGAATTTCTCATAAATAGTGGAATAAATGAAACTGGCACTGAGTTGGGGAAGCGTTATCCAAAATCCCTAAAATGGTTTATTGGTTACTCAATGCATTTAAATAAGCTCAAGTCTAGGAACTGTTCTCAGTGAATCTAACTTACTCTATATAATGCGACCATTCCTTCGTTTCGAACAATATCGACAAAGGCATGCCTGAATATTTTTAGGTTTTAAAACGTCTTCCAAAGGCACCTCTACCTCATCCCCGAATAGACATTGTTCTGTTTCTGGAGTTGCAGTCGTGATTTGACAACACTCAGCGGATAGAGAAGCCCGCGCACTGACCAGGAAGTGGCCAACGCCTTAAAAAGGTCGTCCAAATGGCGGGAGGGGTCTCTTGGGTAAGTTCAGAATAATACTGCGCATTGGCAATTCGGTTGCGAAATGTCGGAGTTATTGATTTTGACAAAAAGAAGAAATATTTCTGCTAATTTTTCCCTCCCATCACTCCCCCCCCCTCCGCCATGAAAAACAAAATTCCAAAGGTAAGGAGGAAAAGGGTGAGAGACAAACCATTGGGTAAAACTTGAGCAGGTCCAAATGTTGCCATTCTATGATGCGTAATTTCTGTCAAATAATATTTAAATGTCAAAAATTAACAAGTTTTAGAAAATCCACTTGTGCATCCACGGCAGTGTCATCGAGCATGTGATCCTCTGAACGCGCAATTCCAATTCAAAATAATCATTCAATATTCAACAAATCATTTGTGTATGAGTGCATGCTCACTAGAAACCGGACTTACATGGGTAATATGGGGTACCTCGCCAAATTGTCAATCGACTCCACGCTAAGCCTAACGCACGAATCCGTAAAAAAATTATTTTTGGCGGGAACCACTTTAAAACAAGTATGATCCCGGGACTGAAGTGTCTTTTCCAGTGGGGCTCAGTTGTCCCAGGTCGTTTCCGCTAAGCCTAATGAACTAGGGTTGAGCGGGACCGGGACGGGATTTCCCGGTTTTTTCAGGTCCCGGTCCCGGTTTTTAAAATCTGAAAGTCCCGGTCCCGGTTTTTTGGTCCCGCCGGGACCGGGACCAACCGGGACTAAATTTACACCCCTAATGATGGCATCATTGAGTGATTTCAATCTTTTTTACAAGGCCCTCCCAAGAGAACTCGGTGTCTTAGTGGTTTGTCATCCGACGCGTCAAATGTTTATGTCAGGTTCGAGTCCGTTTGAGTACAACATTTATTTATTCTTTTTCCTCTACTCACATAATTTTCTTCCCCTAATAATAAAAATATTTTAATAATTTTTAAATATTTTTTTAAATTAAGCTAAACATGAATTTTTGAAATAAATTCATCACATCTTCCTGAATTTTTGCTTCAATTTCCTTAACAAAGATTGCCAATTTTTGTAAAAATTTCTCCGGCGGCGCCTGTCGGCACCGCCGGACAATCCTCAACTCTTACGTAAACCAGTTTTTTTCTCTGAAATTCCGAAACAAATTCATAATTTTGCTAAAATTTTGATGAAATTCTTTAACAAAATTGAGTCAAATTTCAAAAATTTTTCTCGGCGGTGCCTATCGGCACCGCCGACCCCAACCCTCCCTAAAAGTAAATCTCAAAAAATGATACGATAAAATTGAAGTTAAAGACAATGAGGAAAATATTTTTGAATAACAAAAAATTTTTTTGTTTTACCATTGAACATTACAAAAAAAATTTTCCCTTGAAAAGTCCCGGTTAGTCCCGGTCCCGGTTGAAAATCTTGGTCCCGGTCCCGGTCCCGGTTTTTCTGGTCCCGGGAAGTCCCGGTCCCGGTTTTTCCCAAAAGTCCCGGTCCCGCTCAACCCTATAATGAACCCCTAAACCAGGGTGGCTTAGGCCTAGAAAGTACCAGAATGATTGTTACTTACTTGCCTTTTTGTTGTAACTAACGGTTTAGGTGCGCCTGACCGGAGCCGGTCATTTGGGCACAAGTCATTTGGGCACGAGTCATTTGGGCACCGAGTCTTTAGGGCACCGAGTCATTTGGGCACTAATTCCGGATTTTTTTTTAAATAATACATTACGAAATAGGGTAATACTGTGCTTTGTGGGCGCTCCATGTTTTGAAAAAATAATTTGTTTTTTTCAAAGCCGATAAAAAAGTTTTTCTAGGGGTATTCAGGTGGTGTCGAATCCGAATCTGACTTCCGTTTCGACCAAATGCGAACCCTGAACCCGAATTCGAACAATTTTGGAAAGTCTTGAGCTTCCGGATTCAGGGTTCGCATTTGGTCGAAACGGAAGTCAGATTCGGATTTTACACCACCTGGGGTCGTGTCCGGTAATTCCGACTGTAAGTAATTTCGACAGTGGGCAATTTCGACAGTAAAATTAAATAACCCTGAGCTCGTGGTTATTTAACCATCACCTCGTTCTTATGATTACACCCCTGGATACCCATAGAAACACTTTTTTATCGAATTAGAAAAAACAAATTATTTTTTGAAAGTTTCATTTAAAAAAAAATCCGGAATTAGTGCCCAAATGACTCGGTGCCCTAAAGACTCGGTGCCCAAATGACTCGTGCCCAAATGACTTGTGCCCAAATGACATGGCGCCCGCCTGACGGCGCACCAACCGCTAGAAGTACGGATATGTTATGAACAGATTCGATTTAAATACTTAGTAGCTTATTCTTGGCATTTCCCTTAAGACACTTTCTTTCTCGGCATTTTCCCTTAGGGGACTTTCTTTCTGGCATTTACCTTTAGGGCAGGTTCTTTCTTGCCATTTTCCCTTAAGGCACTTTCTTGGCATTTTCCCTTAGGTGAATTTGGCTTTTCCCTCTTGGCATGTTTCGCGCTTTTGGCTTTTTCCTTTTGGCATTTTCCCTTCTGGCATTTTCTCGCTTGGCACTTTTCCCTCTTGCATTTTCTTTTATGGCATTTTCCCTTAAGGCTCTTCATTCTTCCTTCGCCACCTCCCCTCCCCTCTTTCTTTTCACTCCCCCACCCCTCCATCCTTTCCTTTTTCTTTCTCCCTTCCGTTCATCTCTTCCTTTACTCCCCCTCTCCTCCTTTCCTCTCTTGCTTTCCTCCCTTCCCTTTCTTCTTTTCTTCCTCCCTTCCTTTCTTACCTTCCGTCCTTCATCTCTACTTTCTTTACCTCAATTCGTTCTTCCGCCACCCCCCTCTCCTCCACTCTTTTTCAAAAAAATCTTTATAGGCCAAAAAACTTCCTCTGCTTCCTCTCTTTCCTTCCCCCGCCTTCCCATTTCCTATCTTCCCTTCCTCTCTTTTTTTCTCCTTCCGTTTTTTTTTGCACTGATTTCTCTTTTAACTTTGTTAAAAAGTTTTTAAAATAAAAAATTATTTTCCTTTAAACATTTTTATTACTTTGTTTTTTAGTTAAAAATTTTACGCGAAATTCCCCGCTAATTCAAATCCCCAATCACGTCAGGACAAACAAACAAACACGTCTTCTTTTTATATAAGGATTTTGTGCTTTGAATGATTCTGAACCCATAAATTGTTTTTGGAAATGTTTGAATTTTCGAAAAAAGTTCGAATCCGGGGTTCGAAATCGGTCGAAATTGAGGTCAGATTCGGATTCTACGGCCAAGAAACTCTATAAAGGACCCTTTTTGAAACTTTAAAACTCAGTGTCTAAACGTCCAGTGTCGAAATGTCCATTTTTCGTGCTAACCTGGTGCGCCAAGTCACAAATTGTTTTGTTTATGTCTCCGTTATAGCATCTACATAGTGCTTTCGAATGATACCGTGGCCGTTTGTTGAAATTTGAGAGCAATTCTGGAGGCTTCGGACATTTGGCACATTGGACATTTCGCACATCGCTCGCCCATTGAATGATTCCGATCCGAATAAAAATACTACCAATCGATTCCTCTCGTCGAGCTGAGTAAGAATTCACAGAAAGTTTGTGCCGGGAGTCCCTATCAGTGTTTTCCTGTTCCAGCTTGGCCTGTTCTATTCTAGAATTTAGAACAGCACAGGAACAGGAACAGATTCAAAATCCTTGGAACAGGAACAGAACAGGAACAGATTCAAAATCCTTGGAACAGGAACAGAACAGGAACAGAACAGGCCAAGCTAGAACAGGGTAAAAATTGAAGAATTGAACTTTTATTGAGTAATATATTTGAAATTTTCCAACTATTCAGTATGATCTCAGGTGGCGTAGTGGTTAAACTGAGTGACGTGATTCAATTTTGGCTAAGGTTCAACTTTCCCTAGTGAAAATCTTTTTTATTCTTTTTATTTTACTCCCTGGTGTGGTGTAATGGTGAGTGATATGTGATGCCTGGGGCTGTGGGTTCGAACCCCCGACTTTGTAAATGATTTTTTTTTCTCTCTTTTTATGAACTTTGATGGTAATTAAAAATATTTTAGATTTAATATTTTTTGAAGACATATAAATTTTTTATTTGTTTCATTAAACTTGAGAAAAAAATCATAGGGGGACCCTTTTGTTTTGTTTTTAAAAATCAAGACCAATTTTTTTAACAATTCCATCAAAATCTTCAAAAAATGGTTGCAAATCCCTTAACAAATTAAGTCAAAAATTCAAAATTTTCTCGGCGGCGCCTATCGGCACCGCCGACCCCCCCCCCTGATGTAAAGCAGAATTCTCAAAAAATTTTGAATTTGAGTTGCTCCCCATTCTCAAAATTGGGTCGCCCCCGACCTTCGACATGACCAACCCCAACCTCCTTTTCCCGCCCAAGGGGTCGGGAACAACCCTATCTTGAACCTAAATTAAAATATTTTCGTAAAAGTCTCGTGTTTTTGAGGGTCAATCTCGAGTCTCGGGGTAAAGTCTTGGTAAGGTTAGGTCTCGAGCATCACTAGGAAGTGATTGAACACTTTGTCCAATGCATCATCAATTAAAATTTCAGACTGAATTTCACTCGGAAAATTTTTAATTTGGAACAGTCTAAGAACAGTTTACTCTGTTCTGTTCCTGTTCCTGTTCTGTTCTCGAGGTCGGAACAGAACAGGAACAGAACAGACAGGCTGTTCTAAGATTTTAGAACAGAACAGGAACAGGTTCAAAATTGTTGGAACAGGAAAACACTGGTCCCTATGAAGAAAAGTTATGAACCGCCAAAAGTTGGCCAAAATGGGTTGGCATTGTGTTTTTTGAGTTTGTTTTGATAACGTGATGAATTTTTGAGTGGAATTTAGCCAAATTATTCAACAATTTATCCATTTATCTAAAATACTTTGCAAGCTTTTATTGAATGTGTGCGAAATTTATGTTTGAAACGTCCTCTTTCTCCCCAGTGTGCGAAACGTCCGTTTTTTCAGTAGTGTGCCAAATGTCCAGTGTGCGAAACGAAACGTCTCCCCCCCCCCCCCCCCCAGTGTGCGAAATGTCCGTGTTTTTCAGTAGTGTGCCAAATGTCCAGTGTGCGAAACGAAACGTCTTCCCCCCCCCCAGTGTGCGAAATGTCCGTTTTTTCAGTAGTGTGCCAAATGTCCAGTGTGCGAAACGAAACGTCTTCCCCCCCCCCCCCCCCCCAGTGTGCGAAACGTCCGTTTTTTCAGTAGTGTGCCAAATGTCCAGTGTGCGAAACGAAACGTCTTCCCCCCCCCCCCCCAGTGTGCGAAACGTCCGTTTTTTCAGTAGTGTGCCAAATGTCCAGTGTGCGAAACGAAACGTCTTCCCCCCCCCCCCCAGTGTGCGAAATGTCCGTTTTTTCAGTAGTGTGCCAAATGTCCAGTGTGCGAAACGAAACGTCTTCCCCCCCCCCCCAGTGTGCGAAATGTCCGTTTTTTCACTAGTGTGCGAAGGTGCACCATCTTTAGTATTACCCTAGCTCAAATCACCAGTCGAATTTTTGTAACTTTATTCAAATCCTATTGTTTTCTGCGGATAGGGGTGTTCTTACCCGGCTTTTGGCACGGCCAGGTAGGTAGCGAATCGTCTTTTTACCGGTACGCACGTCACCCCTCCCATGAAATATTTAGTATGACTACGTTAAGTCAATCAAATTCTTTTAAATACAACAAAATATAAAAATAACAAAAATGATTATCTTTTAACGGAAATGCCAAGTGACGAAATTGTTTGAATGTAGAGAAATTGATGATAATGTTGACTGGGAAGGACGGGTGAAGGTGAGAGTACAAAAATTAGAAGTTGGTTTGGCTATATTAAAAACACCACACAGGTTTCGTTGGCCGAATCGATAAGCAGTGACCGCTGTTTAGCATCTGACCGCACTCAGGCAGCTCGCTGATTCATTCCAACCGTATGCCCATCTCGAGCACATTTTCCACCGTCGCATCGTGTACATTCGAAGCGACAACACCAACCGTGGTCACATAATTTGTCGAAATGGCTCGCCAAATTGGTGTGTATGACGTGCAGCTCTCTTGCCAAGTCAATTTCAGCACCCATTTGTAGTTGTACTTGCGAGTTAAGATCGGACCGGTTTAGAACCATCAGCTGACGGCGTTGTTGCTTCTGGATTAGGATAATCCTAAACGGATTTTAACGAACCAGATTGAAAGAACGTTTTAATTGTTTAGTCATTAATTTTCTCGTTGTACGGCACTTTTTGTCGCATTTTCGTTACGCGCAAAATATGCGTTAAACACAAAATCTCCTTCGATCTTTCCCACTGTTCGAGTAAACGGTAGTGAGTCTTACCATTCGTTTAATTCTGTTTCGCTGTTCGCCTGAAAATGCACCTCCGTGTTCATCGTAGTAACGCGAAAAGCATTCTTTGCGTCTGAAAGAACTCCGACGGAAGTCACATCCGACAAAGCAATTTGACTTTTTTGTTGTTCCGCACTCGCATTGAAATCACTGTACAGACTGTTGGACATCAGAGAAGAAGTGCTGGAGGCCGGGCCGTCCTTCGCATTTTTGTGCCAAATGAGCGACGCGTCCGTCAGAAGGACGAAGCGACGCTTCGGATGAATTAGGTTTTTGAAGGAGCTTTTTTTGACGGGTCTACACCTCCGTTCAATCAGATATCTTAAAAATTCCAGCATTAGTTATTTTCTAAACAAATTACCCAGATTTCAGCACTGTTGTCTCGTAAAATGAACTGGATACTGGTGAGATGTTTTCGTTGTTTACAAAATTTATTTCAGACGGTTGGCTCATTTCATCCGGCTCTTTTCTGGAAACTCTGTCCAGAAATTGTATCATCGCTATTTTGTCCCTGTCAGAGAAACGTTGAAGGACCGGAGTCAACCACTGCTCTTTGTTGGTTAACGGATGCACGGAAACGACGCAATTGGAAATTCGTTGCAGTATTTTTGAGACGAGCACCAACGTACGCGAAACCTCCACATCCTTCGAAGTGAGAAAGTACACACCAAAAACGAGGACAAAACATTGATGATGTACCGGTGTTTCGAGCTTCAGTGCGAAGAGTTTCGGGTTGAGAATGGCAGCGGCAAAGAAACGCATGATGAGAAAGGACGAAACTGCCAGTCGGGCGACGTCCTGACGGTTCGGATAAACCTCCTCAACAACGCTCCGCAACTCGGCGAAGAGTTCACGTAAAGCCTTCGGACATTGGTGCAACGAACTAACCACCTGGTCAAAGGCTAGTTCAGCATACGTTGTAATGTTGCGCTAAAGAAGAAAAACATTCAATTATTAACACCAAATTCGGAGAAAGACAAAGAATTTTTCTGGGTCCGTATCAAAAACATGTGCTAAATGCTGTGGACCTCCGCACACCGTTTCCGATTTAAGGGGACCGAGGGCGGATAGCCTAAGGAAGGGGAGCACCAAACTCAAAATGCAAATTTCCGTTCTGACAATTCTGCCCAAAACGAACTTCTCGAAAGCAAATGCTTCCCTTAGGAAAAATCTTCTCCAGATAAACGTACGAAATTCTGTTCGAGCGAATCGCTAGTTTTGAGTTTCGACGGATCAATCTCACAACATTTCCTCTCAGCAAAAATCTGAACATTTCGACGGTTCATCAAATCGAGTAAAAAAAATTGTGTAAAATAGAAACCAAGTCTACGAGCGGCTTCAACGAAGCGACCAAATAATTGTGACCAAAGAATTTCATCATTTCGTACATGACTTTAGACGCTAGGGATTGGCTGCGAAACAGCGTATTCACATCGCTAAAATCAACTTATAAAAGAACATTCATTTTTGTTTTGGATTACTTGCAACTTTTGACATAGTCCATACATATTGACCGGAAGAATTGACGAATTTGTTTGGAATGAACAAAAATTTTCATCAATGGTCTGGCCATGTTTTCAAGATCAATCTTAATGTAATATTCTAAACACCCGTTGAAGCAAATAAAAATGGCAAACCGGTAGACATTGGATGAGTGAGATTAATGAGCAGGTGTGGGTGTCAACGCTGAGCGAGCGGACGAGGTTCAGATAAAGAGGTTGGTAATTGACGAAGGGATGCACTTCGTCCATGTCGTACCTGCACATCATTCATTGCTCTTACCCAGTGCTTAACACTTACCAAAGTTTAAGGCGGTAACACTTACCAAAGTTTAAGGCGGATTTCACCAATATTCTGCTGATTGTTTGCTGATGTCGAGCTCGAGGAGTGTGGCTGGCTGGCCAACGAATACCTCTGGGGTTGTTGTTGATGGTTTTTTCTGTTCTGTAGGACAGAAGCATTGTTAAGCTCAATTCCACCGGAAGAAGAAAAAAAGGATGTGATAGGCGTCGTCGGTGGTTGCAATCGGACGTTGGCCACCGCGGTGTGTGGAACGGAGCCCGACTTGGTAAAGGTGGAAGTTGAGGTCGAGGCAGGGGAGCAGTGCCGATGAAGAGAGGGTGAAGAATTGGACGAAACAACAGATATTTGGCGATGATGCGAAGAATCACTTTGTCGATGGTTTTGTTGTTGCCATAGTGCGTATTTTGGCGTTTGTTTTTGTTGAAAAAATGGAGATGGCGGGCTTGAGTTCAACTCTGACGTTGTGAGTCGCTTAGAAGAGGTTGGAGATGAAAACGCAGTATTATTGGTAACAAAAGTAGGAAATTGAGTTAAAATTGTTGTCGTGGTTCTTGACCGTATGTTGAACCTGTGTTGGAGAAGATCATGAAGATTATGATTTTTAAATGAATTATGCAATTCTAAGAAGAACTCGGTGGTTTTCGAGGTCGCTGATTACGAATATATCAATTTCCATCATACTATCTAATCTATGATTTTCAGATTCCAAAAATCAATGGAAAAACTTAAGAATAGAGTTTTAAATTGCACAAAAGCCCCCCCCCCCCCTATGGGGTTTTTTCTCAAATTCGAGGGGGGGGGGCATGTCCCCTCCTCTGCCCCCCCTGGCTACGTGCCTGATTCTAAGCCTAGCGCACGAATCCGTAAAAATGTTATGAAGCAAGTTATGAGCTCGGGACTGAAGTGTCTTTTTGAGTGGAGACTCAGTTGCCCACTGATTAACAGGGATGGAATTTTTAGGTTTTTGTCTATTTTTTCTGCAGCTTTGTTTTGGCGAGTTATGCACGAAAAACATGTTTTAGTCGGATTTGCCGTTTTAACGAGACTATTCGGGCCTAGGATTTTGGGGTTTCGGGTCTAAAATAGGCTCTCGAGCCTATTTCGGGTATTTGAAGATTTTTGAAGCCTATTTTGGCATTTTTGGCGACTTTTTTGAACTTTTGTGCCTATTTCGAGCTTTTTCGAATAATTTCTTAAGAAAGATGCCATCTGAGCGCTCGTTCCCTGGCTACGGCCCTGTTTACAATTTTACGCATAAAATGACCGGGGTTAGTCAAAAAGGAACGGTAATCAACTCGTTCCCCACGAACTCGTACCCCCATCAACTCGTTCCCCACGAACTCGTACCCCATCAACTCGTTCCCCATCATCAACTCGTTCCCCTTGAAAAAAATAAAAAAATTCAAAAGTCGATAAAAAAATTTTCGGGGGGTATTCGAGGGCCTAGAATTCGAACCTGACCTCTATCTCGACCAATTTCGAACCATGGACCCGAATTCGAACAATTTTTGAAAAAATTTTTTTTTCAAAAACGATTTTTTTTTATAACAAAATTGTTCAAAAGCATATTCGTTCGATCTTCCGTTCGTGTCTAACATCACGGAGCTCGGATACGCTCTACGCACGAGTTTTGTAAGATTTTTTGAGGTTTTCTGTCATTTTTATTAAGGGGAACGAGTTGATAAAAAGGGAACGAGTTGATGATGGGGAACGAGTTGATGGGGTACGAGTTGGTGGGGAACGTGTTGATATTTTACCGTCAAAAAGACACTTCAGTCCCGGGATCATAACTTGCTTCAAAGTGGTTTTCGACTCAAAATTTTTACGGATTCGTGCGCTAGGCGTAGAGTGGAGTCAATTGATATTTGCGAGGTACACGTATTCCGGAATTTTTCCCAACCCTACATATACGGACCAGCAGGGACGGATGTTCCGTGTCCCGTATTATCCCGTCTTTTCCGCCTCTATCCTGGGTCTCGTCGATTTTTCTCGGTAGCGAAACAATGCCGGTTATTCTATTTTCTATTTTAGAACCGATTGAAGGAGAAGAGGGACCTAACCGGAACCAAATGTCCGGAAACCGGAATTCCGGCGGTACTTTTTCGTTATGGCGCCACACATTCAAATTTAAAAAAAGGTCTCCCAAATTTGCTGAAAACATCGTATATGGGGGTTTCAAGGGTGCTGATCACGAATCTGGCAATATTTTTAAGATCTAACAACATCTAAGATTTTGAAAATCTATGATTTTTTGATTTTTTTTTACTTTTAATCACATAAAACCACTTTTATAGGTGCTTTTTAGGTGCCGAAACCAATGAAACAAGCATAAATTTAGCGCAGGTTCGTTAGGCTTAGGCCTAAGCCACCCTGGCTCGGGGCGCGTTAGGCTTAGGCCTAAGCCTAACGAATCCATCATAGATTAAAATCTTAGATGTTGTCAGGTTTTAAA
The DNA here is from genome assembly GCA_018350325.1 of Globodera rostochiensis. Lineage (NCBI taxonomy): Eukaryota > Metazoa > Nematoda > Chromadorea > Rhabditida > Heteroderidae > Globodera > Globodera rostochiensis. Next base: position 86,433 of record JAEVLN010000048.1, read on the forward strand.
ATATTGTTTCAACCTTAACCGATTCAGAAAATATTAACGCCAATCGAAAATGCTCGAAATTTTGAAACTTGTCCAATCGCAAAGCTTTAACTTAATGTTGGAAAATATGTATCATAGGCGGAGCGTCACGATTCGGCGCCGACAAGTTTCGGCGCCGGCACGATTCGGTGCCCAAAGCAAATCAAACAAAATTGATATCATACAAAAGCTCTCAGTATGCTGAACCTTTGATCAAGCTAAAGTCGAATCGCTTAGCTTTTGCCTTTGTAAGCTTCTACTCATTGCATGCTTTCGAATGATACCAAGAATCTGGTTTGGTCAAATAAACAAAAATATAACGTTTCAAACTTCGGCGCCGAATCGTACGCGCCGAAACGTGCGCGCCGAAACGTGCGCGCCGAATCGTGCGCGCCGAATCGTGCCGCGCCGAATCGTGCCGCGCCGAAACGTGCGCGCCGAATCGTGCCGCGCCGAATCGTACGCGCCGAAACGTGCGCGCCGAATCGTGCGCGCCGAATCGTGCCGCGCCGAATCGTACGCGCCGAATCGTGCGCGCCGAAACGTGCGCGCCGAATCGTGCCGCGCCGAATCGTGCCGCGCCGAAACGTGCGCGCCGAATCGTGCCGCGCCGAATCGTGCCGCGCCGAATCGTGCCGCGCCGAAACGTGCGCGCCGAATCGTGCCGCGCCGAATCGTGCCGCGCCAAAACGTGCGCGCCGAATCGTGCCGCGCCGAATCGTGCGCGCCGAAACGTGCGCGCCGAATCGTGCCGCGCCGAAACGTGCGCGCCGAATCGTGCCGCGCCGAATCGTGCGCGCCGAAACGTGCGCGCCGAATCGTGCGCGCCAAATCGAGGTGTACCGATCATAGGGCCCAGACTCAATCGAATGAAATATATATATCAATCGACTCCTCTCGCTCTGGAATGTAAGAATCCGAAAAAAATTTGTTGGGCAACCAACCATTCCTTGAAGAGTTACAGACCCAGGACTGAAGTGTCTTTTGACTCAGGACTCAGTTGTCCACTGATTAAAAGGGGTCCCATCCAACTCATCCATACCCAACTCATTCATACCCAACTCATCCATACCCAACTCATCCATACCCATCTCATCCATATCCAACTCATCCATTGAGCATAACTCGCTTCAACCTTAACCGATTAAGAAGTCTTAACGCCATTCGATAGATCTCGAACAGTTGAAGCTAACATTAAGTTAAACACGTTTCAAAAAAGTTATGGCCAGAAAACCGCCCAAAAATCGAAATTTTTAAATTTTATCAAGTTTTCTGGCCATAACTTTTTTGAAACTTCTCCAATCGCAAAGCTTTAAATTAATGTTAGCTTCAACTGTTCGAGATCTATCGAATGGCGTTAGGACTTCTTAATCGGTTAAGGTTGAAGCGAGTTATGCTCAATGGATGAGTTGGATATGGATGAGATGGGTTTACCCCATTAAAAAGGGAAAAATCACTCATATTGGCTTTCAAAATTAGGAATTAGTTGATAGAAAATCAAAAATGAGAATTTAAAGCTGTTTTTGAATCGGTTTAAAATTTTTAAAATTAAGGAAAAAATTGTAAGATGAGTTGGGTATGGATGAGTTGAGTTGGGTATGGATGAGTTGAGTTGGCGTTGCAAAAGCTATCACACCGAACTCACAAATCAGTTAGCTTTGCAGGGAATTACATACAAAGAGAATGAAAGTGGAAAGATGGGAGTGAATGAATGAATGAAATATAATCTTATTTGTTAGCCTGATGATGGTGAGGGGAGGGAGGGAGGCTGAGGCTGAGCTGAATGGAATGCCCGGGGGACGAAGGGAGCAATTGTGTTTGTGGAAGAAAGCAGACCCCCCCCCCCTCCGCTGCTTCTGCTGCTGCTCAAGGCACATTTCCGGCGGAAATGGACTGGGGAAACACCCAGCACCCCCCCCCCCCTCCCCCTTCCCCCCCCCCCCCCCCCCTCCCTCTCCCTTCCCCCCCCCTCCCTCTCCCTTCCCCCCCCCCCCCCCTCCTCTCCCTTCCCCCCCCCCCTCCCTCTCCCTTCCCCCCCTCCCTCTCCCTTCCCCCCCTCCCTCCCTCTCCCTTCCCCCCCCCCCCCTCCTCTCCCTTCCCCCCCCCCCCTCCCTCTCCCTTCCCCCCCCCCCCCCCCCCCTCCCTCTCCCTCTCCCTTCCCCCCCCCCCCTCCCTCTCCCTTCCCCCCCCCCCTCCCTCTCCCTTCCCCCCCCCTCCTCTCCCTTCCCCCCTCCCTCCCTCTCCCTTCCCCCCATGCAATTTTGCTAATTTCGGAGAGCTTATCTCCTCCCCACGTTAAGGGGGAATAACAACGAAGGCAAACAGACCAATTGGGTCCCTGGGGTGTCTCCCTCGGCTGCATTGTCTCCGATTCCAGTGGAATATGCACAAAGCCGCAAAGGGAGTCCTTCGAGGAATGAGAAGTGTCCAAAAACCGATCACTTAATTCCCCAGTCTTTCACCTCGCAGTAATTTGGTTGTCCGTACAGCTTTATGTACAGGTGAGGCTCTCCAAAAAGCATTGACCCCTTGGGCGTTTTTAGAACTTTGTGCTGTTGTTGTTGGTGAAACTGGGCCGGTGAAGACAGCGGAGGGAATTTGAATTGTCGAGAATTGAATCGGAAGTGTTCTTTTGCAGCGGTGGCGGAAGTGGGCGTGGCGCAAGAGGAGCGACAGCTCATCCAGTCCTCCAATGACCGGGGACTGGCCTCCTGCTGCTGCTGCTGCTGCTGCTGCTGCTGTTGGTGCTGATGTTGGTGGTGTCCCGACTTATCGGCAAAGAATTGCGAACAGTCGAAACGAACCTTTAAATGCTTTAACCATTTCGATTCAACCAACTTCATATTCAACTCGGAACTCTTGTTTTGTCAACGAAACGGAAAACACCCACCCCTTTTATCATTAAATAAAACTAACTGGCTCCACACATCTCCGCTCCAGCAAACGCATCTTTTGCATTGTGCTACACGCAGAATGGCCGAATCCAAGTCGGCATTTGAGGTAGAGACGCCCTCCCCCGTTGCAATGCCTTTGCAGTGGATTTGCATGGCTGCTGCTGTTGCTGTTGGTCGGAAGTGTCCAAATGGTGAAGTCAAAAACCCTGACCAGAGATTGGAAGTGATTAAATTTGAGAATGGTTGGGGGGCCAGAGATTGGAAGGGATTAAATTTGAGAATGGTTGGGGGCCAGAGATTGGAAGTGGGGGACCAGAGATTGGAAGGGATTAAATTAGAGAATGATTGGGGGCCAGAGATTGGAAGGGATTAAATTTGAGAATGGTTGGGGGCCAGAGATTGGAAGGGATTAAATTTGAGAATGGTTGGGGGGCCAGAGATTGGAAGTGGGGGACCAGAGATTGGAAGGGATTAAATTAGAGAATGGTTGGGGGCCAGAGATTGGAAGGGATTAAATTTGAGAATGGTTGGGGGCCAGAGATTGGAAGGGATTAAATTTGAGAATGATTGGGGCCAGAGATTGGAAGTGGGGGGCCAGAGATTGGAAGGGATTAAATTTGAGAATGATTGGGGCCAGAGATTGGAAGTGGGGGGCCAGAGATTGGAAGGGATTAAATTTGAGAATGATTGGGGGGCCAAAGATTGGAAGGGATTAAATTTGAGAATGATTGGGGCCAGAGATTGGAAGTGGGGGGCCAGAGATTGGAAGGGATTAAATTTGAGAATGGTTGGGGGGCCAAAGATTGGAAGGGATTAAATTTGAGAATGATTGGGGCCAGAGATTGGAAGTGGGGGGCCAGAGATTGGAAGGGATTAAATTTGAGAATGGTTGGGGGCCAAAGATTGGAAGGGATTAAATTTGAGAATGATTGGGGCCAGAGATTGGAAGTGGGGGGCCAGAGATTGGAAGGGATTAAATTTGAGAATGGTTGGGGGCCAAAGATTGGAAGGGATTAAATTTGAGAATGATTGGGGGCCAAAGATTGGAAGGGATTAAATTTGAGAATGATTGGGGGCCAAAGATTGGAAGGGATTAAATTTGAGAATGATTGGGGCCAGAGATTGGAAGTGGGGGGCCAGAGATTGGAAGGGATTAAATTTGAGAATGATTGGGGCCAGAGATTGGAAGTGGGGGGCCAGAGATTGGAAGGGATTAAATTTGAGAATGGTTGGGGGCCAAAGATTGGAAGGGATTAAATTTGAGAATGATTGGGGCCAGAGATTGGAAGTGGGGGGCCAGAGATTGGAAGGGATTAAATTTGAGAATGGTTGGGGGGCCAAAGATTGGAAGGGATTAAATTTGAGAATGATTGGGGGCCAAAGATTGGAAGGGATTAAATTTGAGAATGGTTGGGGGCCAGAGATTGGAAGGGATTAAATTTGAGAATGATTGGGGCCAGAGATTGGAAGTGGGGGGCCAGAGATTGGAAGGGATTAAATTTGAGAATGGTTGGGGGGCCAGAGATTGGAAGGGATTAAATTTGAGAATGGTTGGGGGGCCAAAGATTGGAAGGGATTAAATTTGAGAATGGTTGGGGGCCAAAGATTGGAAGGGATTAAATTTGAGAATGATTGGGGCCAGAGATTGGAAGTGGGGGGCCAGAGATTGGAAGGGATTAAATTTGAGAATGGTTGGGGGGCCAAAGATTGGAAGGGATTAAATTTGAGAATGATTGGGGCCAGAGATTGGAAGTGGGGGGCCAGAGATTGGAAGGGATTAAATTTGAGAATGGTTGGGGGGCCAAAGATTGGAAGGGATTAAATTTGAGAATGATTGGGGCCAGAGATTGGAAGTGGGGGGCCAGAGATTGGAAGGGATTAAATTTGAGAATGATTGGGGCCAAAGATTGGAAGGGATTAAATTTGAGAATGATTGGGGCCAGAGATTGGAAGGGATTAAATTTGAGAATGATTGGGGCCAGAGATTGGAAGGGATTAAATTTGAGAATGATTGGGGCCAAAGATTGGAAGGGATTAAATTTGAGAATGGTTGGGGGGCCAAAGATTGGAAGTGGGGGGCCAAAGATTGGAAGGGATTAAATTTGAGAATGGTTGGGGGCCAGAGATTGGAAGGGATTAAATTTGAGAATGGTTGGGGGCCAGAGATTGGAAGGGATTAAATTTGAGAATGGTTGGGGGCCAGAGATTGGAAGGGATTAAATTTGAGAATGATTGGGGCCAAAGATTGGAAGGGATTAAATTTGAGAATGGTTGGGGGGCCAAAGATTGGAAGTGGGGGGCCAAAGATTGGAAGGGATTAAATTTGAGAATGGTTGGGGGCCAGAGATTGGAAGGGATTAAATTTGAGAATGATTGGGGCCAGAGATTGGAAGGGATTAAATTTGAGAATGATTGGGGCCAAAGATTGGAAGGGATTAAATTTGAGAATGGTTGGGGGGCCAAAGATTGGAAGTGGGGGGCCAAAGATTGGAAGGGATTAAATTTGAGAATGGTTGGGGGCCAGAGATTGGAAGGGATTAAATTAGAGAATGATTGGGGGCCAGAGATTGGAAGGGATTAAATTTGAGAATGGTTGGGGGCCAGAGATTGGAAGGGATTAAATTTGAGAATGGTTGGGGCCAGAGATTGGAAGTGGGGGGCCAAAGATTGGAAGGGATTAAATTTGAGAATGGTTGGGGGCCAGAGATTGGAAGGGATTAAATTTGAGAATGGTTGGGGGCCAGAGATTGGAAGGGATTAAATTTGAGAATGATTGGGGCCAGAGATTGGAAGTGGGGGGCCAGAGATTGGAAGGGATAAATTTGAGATTGGGGCCAAAGATTGGAAGGGATTAAATTTGAGAATGGTTGGGGCCAGAGATTGGAAGTGGGGCCAAAGATTGGAAGGGATTAAATTTGAGAATGATTGGGGGCCAGAGATTGGAAGGGATTAAATTTGAGAATGGTTGGGGCCAGAGATTGGAAGTGGGGGGGCCAGAGATTGGAAGGGATTAAATTTGAGAATGGTTGGGGGGCCAAAGATTGGGAAGTGGGGGGCCAGAGATTGGAAGGGATTAAATTTGAGAATGGTTGGGGGCCAGAGATTGGAAGTGGGGGGCCAGAGATTGGAAGGGATTAAATTTGAGAATGGTTGGGGGGCCAAAGATTGGAAGGGATTAAATTTGAGAATGGTTGGGGGGCCAAAGATTGGAAGGGATTAAATTTGAGAATGGTTGGGGGGCCAAAGATTGGAAGGGATTAAATTTGAGAATGGTTGGGGGGCCAAGATTGGAAGGGATTAAATTTGAGAATGATTGGGGCAGAGATTGGAAGTGGGGGGCCAGAGATTGGAAGGGATTAAATTTGAGAATGGTTGGGGGGCCAAAGATTGGAAGGGATTAAATTTGAGAATGATTGGGGCCAGAGATTGGAAGTGGGGGGCCAGAGATTGGAAGGGATTAAATTTGAGAATGATTGGGGCCAGAGATTGGAAGTGGGGGGCCAGAGATTGGAAGGGATTAAATTTGAGAATGATTGGGGGGCCAAAGATTGGAAGGGATTAAATTTGAGAATGATTGGGGCCAGAGATTGGAAGTGGGGGGCCAGAGATTGGAAGGGATTAAATTTGAGAATGGTTGGGGGGCCAAAGATTGGAAGGGATTAAATTTGAGAATGATTGGGGCCAGAGATTGGAAGTGGGGGGCCAGAGATTGGAAGGGATTAAATTTGAGAATGATTGGGGCCAGAGATTGGAAGTGGGGGGCCAGAGATTGGAAGGGATTAAATTTGAGAATGATTGGGGGGCCAAAGATTGGAAGGGATTAAATTTGAGAATGATTGGGGCCAGAGATTGGAAGTGGGGGGCCAGAGATTGGAAGGGATTAAATTTGAGAATGGTTGGGGGGCCAAAGATTGGAAGGGATTAAATTTGAGAATGATTGGGGCCAGAGATTGGAAGTGGGGGGCCAGAGATTGGAAGGGATTAAATTTGAGAATGGTTGGGGGGCCAAAGATTGGAAGGGATTAAATTTGAGAATGATTGGGGCCAGAGATTGGAAGTGGGGGGCCAGAGATTGGAAGTGGGGGGCCAGAGATTGGAAGGGATTAAATTTGAGAATGATTGGGGCCAGAGATTGGAAGTGGGGGGCCAAAGATTGGAAGGGATTAAATTTGAGAATGGTTGGGGGCCAGAGATTGGAAGTGGGGGGCCAAAGATTGGAAGGGATTAAATTTGAGAATGATTGGGGCCAGAGATTGGAAGTGGGGGGCCAAAGATTGGAAGGGATTAAATTTGAGAATGATTGGGGCCAGAGATTGGAAGTGGGGGGCCAAAGATTGGAAGGGATTAAATTTGAGAATGGTTGGGGGCCAGAGATTGGAAGTGGGGGGCCAAAGATTGGAAGGGATTAAATTTGAGAATGATTGGGGCCAGAGATTGGAAGTGGGGGGCCAAAGATTGGAAGGGATTAAATTTGAGAATGATTGGGGCCAGAGATTGGAAGTGGGGGGCCAAAGATTGGAAGGGATTAAATTTGAGAATGATTGGGGCCAGAGATTGGAAGTGGGGGGCCAAAGATTGGAAGGGATTAAATTTGAGAATGGTTGGGGGCCAGAGATTGGAAGGGATTAAATTTGAGAATGATTGGGGCCAAAGATTGGAAGGGATTAAATTTGAGAATGGTTGGGGGGCCAAAGATTGGAAGGGATTAAATTTGAGAATGATTGGGGCCAGAGATTGGAAGTGGGGGGCCAAAGATTGGAAGGGATTAAATTTGAGAATGATTGGGGGGCCAAAGATTGGAAGGGATTAAATTTGAGAATGATTGGGGCCAGAGATTGGAAGTGGGGGGCCAGAGATTGGAAGGGATTAAATTTGAGAATGGTTGGGGGGCCAAAGATTGGAAGGGATTAAATTTGAGAATGATTGGGGCCAGAGATTGGAAGTGGGGGGCCAAAGATTGGAAGGGATTAAATTTGAGAATGATTGGGGCCAGAGATTGGAAGTGGGGGGCCAGAGATTGGAAGGGATTAAATTTGAGAATGATTGGGGGGCCAAAGATTGGAAGGGATTAAATTTGAGAATGGTTGGGGGCCAGAGATTGGAAGGGATTAAATTTGAGAATGATTGGGGCCAGAGATTGGAAGTGGGGGGCCAAAGATTGGAAGGGATTAAATTTGAGAATGATTGGGGCCAGAGATTGGAAGTGGGGGGCCAGAGATTGGAAGGGATTAAATTTGAGAATGATTGGGGGGCCAAAGATTGGAAGGGATTAAATTTGAGAATGATTGGGGCCAGAGATTGGAAGTGGGGGGCCAGAGATTGGAAGGGATTAAATTTGAGAATGATTGGGGCCAGAGATTGGAAGTGGGGGGCCAGAGATTGGAAGGGATTAAATTTGAGAATGATTGGGGCCAAAGATTGGAAGGGATTAAATTTGAGAATGATTGGGGCCAGAGATTGGAAGTGGGGGGCCAGAGATTGGAAGGGATTAAATTTGAGAATGATTGGGGCCAAAGATTGGAAGGGATTAAATTTGAGAATGATTGGGGCCAGAGATTGGAAGTGGGGGGCCAAAGATTGGAAGGGATTAAATTTGAGAATGATTGGGGCCAGAGATTGGAAGGGATTAAATTTGAGAATGGTTGGGGGCCAGAGATTGGAAGGGATTAAATTTGAGAATGATTGGGGGCCAGAGATTGGAAGGGATTAAATTTGAGAATGATTGGGGCCAGAGATTGGAAGGGATTAAATTTGAGAATGGTTGGGGGCCAGAGATTGGAAGGGATTAAATTTGAGAATGATTGGGGGCCAGAGATTGGAAGGGATTAAATTTGAGAATGATTGGGGCCAGAGATTGGAAGTGGGGGCCAAAGATTGGAAGGGATTAAATTTGAGAATGGTTGGGGGCCAGAGATTGGAAGGGATTAAATTTGAGAATGATTGGGGCCAGAGATTGGAAGGGATTAAATTTGAGAATGATTGGGGGGCCAAAGATTGGAAGGGATTAAATTTGAGAATGGTTGGGGGGCCAAAGATTGGAAGTGGGGGGCCAGAGATTGGAAGGGATTAAATTTGAGAATGATTGGGGCCAGAGATTGGAAGGGATTAAATTTGAGAATGGTTGGGGGGCCAAAGATTGGAAGGGATTAAATTTGAGAATGATTGGGGGGCCAAAGATTGGAAGTGGGGGGCCAGAGATTGGAAGGGATTAAATTTGAGAATGATTGGGGGGCCAAAGATTGGAAGGGATTAAATTTGAGAATGGTTGGGGGGCCAAAGATTGGAAGGGATTAAATTTGAGAATGATTGGGGGGCCAAAGATTGGAAGGGATTAAATTTGAGAATGGTTGGGGGGCCAAAGATTGGAAGGGATTAAATTTGAGAATGGTTGGGGGCCAGAGATTGGAAGGGATTAAATTTGAGAATGATTGGGGCCAAAGATTGGAAGGGATTAAATTTGAGAATGATTGGGGCCAGAGATTGGAAGTGGGGGGCCAAAGATTGGAAGGGATTAAATTTGAGAATGATTGGGGCCAGAGATTGGAAGTGGGGGGCCAAAGATTGGAAGGGATTAAATTTGAGAATGGTTGGGGGCCAAAGATTGGAAGGGATTAAATTTGAGAATGGTTGGGGGCCAGAGATTGGAAGGGATTAAATTTGAGAATGATTGGGGGGCCAAAGATTGGAAGGGATTAAATTTGAGAATGATTGGGGCCAGAGATTGGAAGTGGGGGGCCAGAGATTGGAAGGGATTAAATTTGAGAATGATTGGGGCCAGAGATTGGAAGTGGGGGGCCAGAGATTGGAAGGGATTAAATTTGAGAATGATTGGGGCCAAAGATTGGAAGGGATTAAATTTGAGAATGATTGGGGCCAGAGATTGGAAGTGGGGGGCCAGAGATTGGAAGGGATTAAATTTGAGAATGATTGGGGCCAAAGATTGGAAGGGATTAAATTTGAGAATGATTGGGGCCAGAGATTGGAAGTGGGGGGCCAAAGATTGGAAGGGATTAAATTTGAGAATGATTGGGGCCAAAGATTGGAAGGGATTAAATTTGAGAATGGTTGGGGCCAAAGATTGGAAGGGATTAAATTTGAGAATGATTGGGGCCAGAGATTGGAAGTGGGGGGCCAAAGATTGGAAGGGATTAAATTTGAGAATGATTGGGGGGCCAGAGATTGGAAGGGATTAAATTTGAGAATGGTTGGGGCCAGAGATTGGAAGTGGGGGGCCAGAGATTGGAAGGGATTAAATTTGAGAATGGTTGGGGGGCCAAAGATTGGAAGGGATTAAATTTGAGAATGATTGGGGCCAGAGATTGGAAGTGGGGGGCCAAAGATTGGAAGGGATTAAATTTGAGAATGATTGGGGCCAGAGATTGGAAGTGGGGGGCCAGAGATTGGAAGGGATTAAATTTGAGAATGATTGGGGGGCCAAAGATTGGAAGGGATTAAATTTGAGAATGGTTGGGGGCCAGAGATTGGAAGGGATTAAATTTGAGAATGATTGGGGCCAGAGATTGGAAGTGGGGGGCCAAAGATTGGAAGGGATTAAATTTGAGAATGATTGGGGCCAGAGATTGGAAGTGGGGGGCCAGAGATTGGAAGGGATTAAATTTGAGAATGATTGGGGGGCCAAAGATTGGAAGGGATTAAATTTGAGAATGATTGGGGCCAGAGATTGGAAGTGGGGGGCCAGAGATTGGAAGGGATTAAATTTGAGAATGATTGGGGCCAGAGATTGGAAGTGGGGGGCCAGAGATTGGAAGGGATTAAATTTGAGAATGATTGGGGCCAAAGATTGGAAGGGATTAAATTTGAGAATGATTGGGGCCAGAGATTGGAAGTGGGGGGCCAGAGATTGGAAGGGATTAAATTTGAGAATGATTGGGGCCAAAGATTGGAAGGGATTAAATTTGAGAATGATTGGGGCCAGAGATTGGAAGTGGGGGGCCAAAGATTGGAAGGGATTAAATTTGAGAATGATTGGGGCCAGAGATTGGAAGGGATTAAATTTGAGAATGGTTGGGGGCCAGAGATTGGAAGGGATTAAATTTGAGAATGATTGGGGGCCAGAGATTGGAAGGGATTAAATTTGAGAATGATTGGGGCCAGAGATTGGAAGGGATTAAATTTGAGAATGGTTGGGGGCCAGAGATTGGAAGGGATTAAATTTGAGAATGATTGGGGGCCAGAGATTGGAAGGGATTAAATTTGAGAATGATTGGGGCCAGAGATTGGAAGTGGGGGCCAAAGATTGGAAGGGATTAAATTTGAGAATGGTTGGGGGCCAGAGATTGGAAGGGATTAAATTTGAGAATGATTGGGGCCAGAGATTGGAAGGGATTAAATTTGAGAATGATTGGGGGGCCAAAGATTGGAAGGGATTAAATTTGAGAATGGTTGGGGGGCCAAAGATTGGAAGTGGGGGGCCAGAGATTGGAAGGGATTAAATTTGAGAATGATTGGGGCCAGAGATTGGAAGGGATTAAATTTGAGAATGATTGGGGGGCCAAAGATTGGAAGGGATTAAATTTGAGAATGGTTGGGGGGCCAAAGATTGGAAGGGATTAATTTGAGAATGATTTGGGGGGCCAAAGATTGGAAGGGATTAATTTGAGAATGGTTGGGGGGCCAAAGATTGGAAGGGATTAATTTGAGAATGATTGGGGGGCCCAAAGATTGGAAGGGATTAAATTTGAGAATGGTTGGGGGGGCCAAAGATTGGAAGGGATTAATTTGAGAATGGTTGGGGGCCAGAGATTGGAAGGGATTAAATTTGAGAATGATTGGGGCCAAAGATTGGAAGGGATTAAATTTGAGAATGATTGGGGCCAGAGATTGGAAGTGGGGGGCCAAAGATTGGAAGGGATTTAATTTGAGAATGATTGGGCCAGAGATTGGAAGGGATTAAATTTGAGAATGGTTGGGGGGCCAAAGATTGGAAGGGATTAAATTTGAGAATTGATTGGGGGGCCCAAAGATTGGCAGTGGGGGGCCAGAGATTGGAAGGGATTAAATTTGAGAATGATTGGGGGGCCAAAGATTGGAAGGGATTAAATTTGAGAATGGTTGGGGGGCCCAAAGATTGGAAGGATTAAATTTGAGAATGATTGGGGGGCCAAAGATGGAAGGGATTAAATTTGAGAATGGTTGGGGGGCCAAAGATTGGAAGGGATTAAATTTGAGAATGGTTGGGGGCCAGAGATTGGAAGGGAGTTAAATTTGAGAATGATTGGGGCCAAAGATTGGAAGGGATTAAATTTGAGAATGATTGGGGCCAGAGATTGGAAGTGGGGGGCCAAAGATTGGAAGGGATTAAATTTGAGAATGATTGGGGCCAGAGATTGGAAGTGGGGGGCCAAAGATTGGAAGGGATTAAATTTGAGAATGGTTGGGGGCCAAAGATTGGAAGGGATTAAATTTGAGAATGGTTGGGGGCCAGAGATTGGAAGGGATTAAATTTGAGAATGATTGGGGGGCCAAAGATTGGAAGGGATTAAATTTGAGAATGATTGGGGCCAGAGATTGGAAGTGGGGGGCCAGAGATTGGAAGGGATTAAATTTGAGAATGATTGGGGCCAGAGATTGGAAGTGGGGGGCCAGAGATTGGAAGGGATTAAATTTGAGAATGATTGGGGCCAAAGATTGGAAGGGATTAAATTTGAGAATGATTGGGGCCAGAGATTGGAAGTGGGGGGCCAGAGATTGGAAGGGATTAAATTTGAGAATGATTGGGGCCAAAGATTGGAAGGGATTAAATTTGAGAATGATTGGGGCCAGAGATTGGAAGTGGGGGGCCAAAGATTGGAAGGGATTAAATTTGAGAATGATTGGGGCCAGAGATTGGAAGGGATTAAATTTGAGAATGGTTGGGGGCCAGAGATTGGAAGGGATTAAATTTGAGAATGATTGGGGGCCAGAGATTGGAAGGGATTAAATTTGAGAATGATTGGGGCCAGAGATTGGAAGGGATTAAATTTGAGAATGATTGGGGCCAGAGATTGGAAGTGGGGGGCCAGAGATTGGAAGGGATTAAATTTGAGAATGGTTGGGGGGCCAAAGATTGGAAGGGATTAAATTTGAGAATGATTGGGGCCAGAGATTGGAAGTGGGGGGCCAAAGATTGGAAGGGATTAAATTTGAGAATGATTGGGGCCAGAGATTGGAAGTGGGGGGCCAGAGATTGGAAGGGATTAAATTTGAGAATGATTGGGGGGCCAAAGATTGGAAGGGATTAAATTTGAGAATGGTTGGGGGCCAGAGATTGGAAGGGATTAAATTTGAGAATGATTGGGGCCAGAGATTGGAAGTGGGGGGCCAAAGATTGGAAGGGATTAAATTTGAGAATGATTGGGGCCAGAGATTGGAAGTGGGGGGCCAGAGATTGGAAGGGATTAAATTTGAGAATGATTGGGGGGCCAAAGATTGGAAGGGATTAAATTTGAGAATGATGGGGCCAGAGATTGGAAGTGGGGGGCCAGAGATTGGAAGGGATTAAATTTGAGAATGATTGGGGCCAGAGATTGGAAGTGGGGGGCCAGAGATTGGAAGGGATTAAATTTGAGAATGATTGGGGCCAAAGATTGGAAGGGATTAAATTTGAGAATGATTGGGGCCAGAGATTGGAAGTGGGGGGCCAGAGATTGGAAGGGATTAAATTTGAGAATGATTGGGGCCAAAGATTGGAAGGGATTAAATTTGAGAATGATTGGGGCCAGAGATTGGAAGTGGGGGGCCAAAGATTGGAAGGGATTAAATTTGAGAATGATTGGGGCCAGAGATTGGAAGGGATTAAATTTGAGAATGGTTGGGGGCCAGAGATTGGAAGGGATTAAATTTGAGAATGATTGGGGGCCAGAGATTGGAAGGGATTAAATTTGAGAATGGTTGGGGGCCAGAGATTGGAAGGGATTAAATTTGAGGAATGATTGGGGGCCAGAAGATTGGAAGGGATTATTAAATTTGAGAATGATTTGGGGCCCAGAGATGCGAAGGAATTCAATTTGGAGAATGGGTGGGGGCCAGAGATTGGAAGGTGATTACATTTGAGGAATGGATTGGGTGGCCAAGAGATTGGAAGGATTTAAATTTGAGAATCGATTTGGGGCCAGAGATTGGAAGTGGGGCCCAAGATTGGAAGGGATTAATTTGAGAATGGTTTGGCGGCACAGAGATTGGAAGGGATTTACATTTGAGAATGCTTGGGGCCAGAGATTGGAAGGATTAAATTTGAGAATGAATTGGGGGCCAAGAATTGGAAGGGATTACATTTGAGAATGGTTGGTGGCTCCAAAGATTGGAAGTGGGGGGCCAGAGATTGGAAGGGATTAAATTTGAGAATGATTGGGCCAGAGATTGGAAGGGATTAAATTTGAGAATGATTGGGGGGCCAAAGATTGGAAGGGATTAAATTTTGAGAATGGTTGGGGGGCCAAAGATTGGAAGGGATTAAATTTGAGAATGTTTGGGGGGCCAAAGATTGGAAGGGATTAAATTTGAGAATGGTTGGGGGGCCAAAGATTGGAAGGGATTAAATTTGAGAATGATTGGGGGGCCAAAGATTGGAAGGGATTAAATTTGAGAATGGTTGGGGGGCCAAAGATTGGAAGGGATTAAATTTGAGAATGGTTGGGGGCCAGAGATTGGAAGGGATTAAATTTGAGAATGATTGGGGCCAAAGATTGGAAGGGATTAAATTTGAGAATGATTGGGGCCAGAGATTGGAAGTGGGGGGCCAAAGATTGGAAGGGATTAAATTTGAGAATGATTGGGGCCAGAGATTGGAAGTGGGGGGCCAAAGATTGGAAGGGATTAAATTTGAGAATGGTTGGGGGCCAAAGATTGGAAGGGATTAAATTTGAGAATGGTTGGGGGCCAGAGATTGGAAGGGATTAAATTTGAGAATGATTGGGGCCAGAGATTGGAAGGGATTAAATTTGAGAATGGTTGGGGGCCAGAGATTGGAAGGGATTAAATTTGAGAATGATTGGGGGCCAGAGATTGGAAGGGATTAAATTTGAGAATGATTGGGGCCAGAGATTGGAAGTGGGGGGCCAAAGATTGGAAGGGATTAAATTTGAGAATGATTGGGGGGCCAAAGATTGGAAGGGATTAAATTTGAGAATGATTGGGGCCAGAGATTGGAAGTGGGGGGCCAGAGATTGGAAGGGATTAAATTTGAGAATGGTTGGGGGGCCAAAGATTGGAAGGGATTAAATTTGAGAATGATTGGGGGCCAAAGATTGAAAGGGATTAAATTTGAGAATGATTGGGGCCAGAGATTGGAAGTGGGGGGCCAAAGATTGGAAGGGATTAAATTTGAGAATGATTGGGGCCAGAGATTGGAAGTGGGGGGCCAGAGATTGGAAGGGATTAAATTTGAGAATGATTGGGGGGCCAAAGATTGGAAGGGATTAAATTTGAGAATGGTTGGGGGCCAGAGATTGGAAGGGATTAAATTTGAGAATGATTGGGGCCAGAGATTGGAAGTGGGGGGCCAGAGATTGGAAGGGATTAAATTTGAGAATGATTGGGGCCAAAGATTGGAAGGGATTAAATTTGAGAATGATTGGGGCCAGAGATTGGAAGTGGGGGGCCAAAGATTGGAAGGGATTAAATTTGAGAATGGTTGGGGGCCAGAGATTGGAAGGGATTAAATTTGAGAATGATTGGGGCCAGAGATTGGAAGGGATTAAATTTGAGAATGGTTGGGGGCCAGAGATTGGAAGGGATTAAATTTGAGAATGATTGGGGGCCAGAGATTGGAAGGGATTAAATTTGAGAATGATTGGGGCCAGAGATTGGAAGTGGGGGCCAAAGATTGGAAGGGATTAAATTTGAGAATGGTTGGGGGCCAGAGATTGGAAGGGATTAAATTTGAGAATGATTGGGGCCAGAGATTGGAAGGGATTAAATTTGAGAATGATTGGGGGGCCAAAGATTGGAAGGGATTAAATTTGAGAATGGTTGGGGGGCCAAAGATTGGAAGTGGGGGGCCAGAGATTGGAAGGGATTAAATTTGAGAATGGTTGGGGCCAGAGATTGGAAGGGATTAAATTTGAGAATGATTGGGGGGCCAAAGATTGGAAGGGATTAAATTTGAGAATGATTGGGGGGCCAAAGATTGGAAGGGATTAAATTTGAGAATGGTTGGGGGGCCAAAGATTGGAAGGGATTAAATTGAGAATGATTGGGGGGCCAAAGATTGGAAGGGATTAAATTTGAGAATGGTTGGGGGGCCAAAGATTGGAAGGGATTAAATTTGAGAATGGTTGGGGGCCAGAGATTGGAAGGGATTAAATTTGAGAATGATTGGGGCCAAAGATTGGAAGGGATTAAATTTGAGAATGATTGGGGCCAGAGATTGGAAGTGGGGGGCCAAAGATTGGAAGGGATTAAATTTGAGAATGATTGGGGCCAGAGATTGGAAGTGGGGGGCCAAAGATTGGAAGGGATTAAATTTGAGAATGATTGGGGCCAGAGATTGGAAGTGGGGGGCCAAAGATTGGAAGGGATTAAATTTGAGGAATCGGTTGGGGGCCAAAGATTGGAAGGATAATTTGAGAATGGTGGGGGCCAGAGATTGGACGGGGATTAAATTTGAGGAATGATTGGGGCCAGAGTTGAAGGGATTAAATTGAGAATGGTTGGGGGCCAGAGATTGGATAGGATAAATTTGAGATGGATGGGGGGCAGAGATTGGGAAGGATTTAAATTTGAGAATGGCTTGGGGCAGAGATGTAAGTGGGGGCCAAAGATTGGAAGGGCTTTTAATTGAGACATGGGGGGGCCAGAAGGAAGGATAAATTTGAGAATGGTTGGTGGGCAAAGATGGAAGGGATTAAATTTGAGAATGGTTTGGGGCCAAAGATTGGAAGGGATTAAATTTGAGGAAGATTGGGGGGCCCAAAGATTGGAAGGGATAAATTGAGATATGGTTGGGGGGGCCAAAGAGTGGAATTTGGGAGGGGTAAATTGAGAATGATGGGGCCAGAGATTGGAAGTGGGGGGCCAAAGATTGGAAGGGATTTTTGCCAAAGATTGGGGCCAGAGATTGGAAGGGTTAAATGTGAGAATGGTTAGGGGCCAAAGATTGGAAGGGATTAAGTCAGAATGATTGGGGGCCAAAGATTGGAAGGGATTAAATTTGAGAATGATTGGGGGGATCGGAAGTGGAGGGGGCTAAATTGGAAGGGTTGGGGGGGGCAAAGATTGGGGTAAAATTGGAAGTGGGGGGCCAGAGATTGGAAGGGATTTTGAGAATGATTGGAGGGGGTTAAATTGGAAGGGTTATTTGAGAAAGATTGGGGGCCAGAGATTGGAAGGGATTAAATTTGAGAATGGTTTGGGGGGGCCCAAAAATTGGAAGGGATTAAATTTGAGAATGATTGGGGCCAAAGATTGGAAGGGGGCAAATTGGAAGGATTAGGTGAGAATTTGGGTTTGGGGGGGCCCAAAAATGGAAGGGATTACATTTTGAGAATGATTGGGGCCGAGATTGGAAGTGGGGGGGGGCCAAGGTTGGAAGGGATAAATTTGAGAATGGTTGGGGGGGGCCCAAAGATTGGAAGGGATTAAATTGAGAAGAATGATTGGGGCCAGAGATTGGAAGTGGGGGGCCAAAGATTGGAAAGGGATTTTAAATTGAGAATGGTTGGGGGGCAAAGATTGGAAGGGATCAAATTTGAGAATGATTGGCCAGAGTTGGAAGTGGGGGGGCAAGAGATTGGACGGGATCAATTTGAGAATGGTGTGGGGCCAAAGTTGGAAGGGATTTAAATTTAGAATGGTTGGGGTGCCAAAGATTGGAATGGATTAAATTTGAGAATGAATTGGGGCAGAGATTGGAAGTGGGGGGCAAAGATTGAAGGGATTAATTTGAGAATGGTGGGGGTCCAAAGATTGGAAAGGGATTAAATTTGAGAATGATTGGGGCCCGAGATTGGAAGTGGGCGGCCAAAGATTGGAAGGGATTAAATTTGAGAATGGATTGGGGCCAAGATTGGCGGGGATAAATTTGAGAAGATTGGGGCCAGAGATTGGAAGGGCTTAAATTTGAGAATGGTTGGGGGGCCAAGATTGGAAGGATTAAATTGAGAATGGTTGGGGCAAAGATTGGAAGGGATTAAATTGAGATGATGAGGGCAAGAGATGGATTGGGGCAAAGATTGGGAGGGATTAAATTTGAGAATGGTTGGGGGGCCAAAGATTGGAAGGGATTAAAATGGAGAATGATTGGGGGGCCAAAGATTGGAAGGGATTAAATTTGAGAATGATTGGGGCCAGAGATGGAAGTGGGGGCAAAGATGGAAGGGATTAAATTTGAGAATGATGGGGCCAGAGATTGGAAAGTGGTGGGGCCAGAGATTGGAAGGGATAATTTGAGAATGATTGGGGCCAGAGATGGAAGGGTGAGAATGGGGGGGCCAGAGATTGGAAGGGATTAATTTGAGAATGGTGGGGGGCCAAAGATTGGAAGGGATTAAATTTGAGAATGATGGGGGCCAGAGATTGGAAGTGGGGGGCCAAAGATTGGAAGGGATTAAATTTGAGAATGGTTGGGGGGCCAAAGATTGGAAGGGATTAAATTTGAGAATGATTGGGGCCAGAGATTGGAAGTGGGGGGGCCAAAGATTGGAAGGGATTAAATTTTAGAAGAGATGGTTGGGGGCCAAAGATTGGAAGGGATTAAATTTGAGACTGATTGGGCCGAGATTGGAAGTGGGGGGTCCCAAGATTGGAAGGGATTAATTTGAGAATGGTTGGGGGCCCAACGATTGGAAGGGATTAAATTTGAGAATGAATTGGGGCCAGAGATTGGAAGTGGCGGGGCCAGAGATTGAAGGATTTCAAATTTGAGAATGGTGTGGGGGGCCAAAGATTGGAAGGATACATTTGAGAATGCTTGGGGCCAGAGGATTGGAAGTGGTGGGGGCCAGAGATTGGAAGGGATAAATTTTGAGAATGGTTGGGGGGCCAACGATTGGAAGGGATTAAATTTGAGAATGATTGGGGCCAGAGATTGAAGTGGGGGGCCAAAGATTGGAAGGGATTAAATTTGAGAATGATTGGGGCCAGAGATTGGAAGTGGGGGGCCAGAGATTGGAAGGGATTAAATTTGAGAATGCTTGGGGGGCCAGAGATTGGAAGGGATTAAATTTGAGAATGATTGGGGCAGAGATGGAAGTGGGGGGCCAGAGATTGGAAGGGATTAAATTTGAGAATGATTGGGGGGCCAGAGATTGGAAGGGATTAATTTGAGAATGATTGGGGCCAAAGATTGGAAGGGATTAAATTTGAGAATGATTGGGGCCAGAGATTGGAAGTGGGGGCCAAAGATTGGAAGGGATTAAATTTGAGAATGGTTGGGGGCCAGAGATTGGAAGGGATTAAATTTGAGAATGATTGGGGCCAGAGATTGGAAGTGGGGGGCCAAAGATTGGAAGGGATTAAATTTGAGAATGGTTGGGGGCCAGAGATTGGAAGGGATTAAATTTGAGAATGATTGGGGCCAGAGATTGGAAGGGATTAAATTTGAGAATGGTTGGGGGCCAGAGATTGGAAGGGATTAAATTTGAGAATGATTGGGGGCCAGAGATTGGAAGGGATTAAATTTGAGAATGGTTGGGGCCAGAGATTGGAAGTGGGGGCCAAAGATTGGAAGGGATTAAATTTGAGAATGATTGGGGCCAGAGATTGGAAGTGGGGGGCCAGAGATTGGAAGGGATTAAATTTGAGAATGGTTGGGGGGCCAAAGATTGGAAGGGATTAAATTTGAGAATGGTTGGGGGGCCAAAGATTGGAAGGGATTAAATTTGAGAATGGTTGGGGGGCCAAAGATTGGAAGGGATTAAATTTGAGAATGATTGGGGCCAGAGATTGGAAGTGGGGGGCCAGAGATTGGAAGGGATTAAATTTGAGAATGATTGGGGCCAGAGATTGGAAGTGGGGGGCCAGAGATTGGAAGGGATTAAATTTGAGAATGATTGGGGCCAGAGATTGGAAGTGGGGGGCCAAAGATTGGAAGGGATTAAATTTGAGAATGATTGGGGGCCAAAGATTGGAAGGGATTAAATTTGAGAATGATTGGGGGCCAAAGATTGAAAGGGATTAAATTTGAGAATGATTGGGGCCAGAGATTGGAAGTGGGGGGCCAAAGATTGGAAGGGATTAAATTTGAGAATGATTGGGGGGCCAAAGATTGGAAGGGATTAAATTTGAGAATGATTGGGGGGCCAAAGATTGGAAGGGATTAAATTTGAGAATGATTGGGGGGCCAAAGATTGGAAGGGATTAAATTTGAGAATGGTTGGGGGGCCAAAGATTGGAAGGGATTGGTCGACTGAGTAGCCGATCTAATATTGGCGACTCAGTCGGCCTTTTGTCCCTTTTTAACGAATTCTTTCTTCCGTCCAGTTTGGTTCGTCCAATCATTACGCACCTTTTGCTCAAAAAGGATCAACTTAACCTTAATGTCAGCATTTTGCGCTGTCTATTCCAACTTAATTCCGCACAAATTGCGCCAAGAGTTTCTGTGAATTCGCTGGGTCGAATACGAGCGATCGGCAGCCATCGATCCCTGGAGGGTTTGCAGTCAACAAATATTAACGATCGATTAGAGGGAGAACACTGACTGAATGGCATTGCCGTAGGCAACCAATTCATGTCGCGTTAGTCGCAGCCGTCCAATGCATCGCTGAACTCGGGCACCTTCAGTAAGTTCAAAGAGAGAAAGTTGGAGAGAATGGAAGATTGAAGAGCGAGGCAATTCCATGCTGAACTCTTCACTGATGACGCAACTAGAGAGAGATGGGTAAATCAGTAAACGGAGGAGACCCTTTTATAGTCCAGTTTCGTCACACCGTCTTTGCAAGTAATGCTGTAAATCACAAACCAGTTCCCGTTGAGAAGAACGGGGCACGACCGGAATACTTCCCTTCTGTCCATCCGAATGGCCACAACCAACTGCACATCTTTTTCCTGAGATGACGGTGATGACGTTGGCACATTTCTTAGCTGAATGCCACCGATCCGAATGGAATAGGCAACATTTGAAGCAACCAATGGCGAAGTCGCATTAGTAATTGGGGATGAGGTGGATGGAGATGAAGAACAGCCGCCGGATGGGTGGTGAAGAAAAGGGGCGAAGGAAAATGACACGGAAGTTTTGGGATCGGGATCGATCGGAGGAAGTGGAGGTGGCCGATCTCGTCGACGGTAAGGTCGAGCTGCTCTCTTAGCGTTTCTTGACAGTTGAGACTGTTTATTCATATCAGCAACAGGGGATGTTCCCAGTCCTTCCTCCTCCTCCTCCTCCTCCCCGCGGATGGATTTTTTTGCTCCTTCGTCCGTCTTCAATCCCATTCCAATTGGTGCTGCTTCATCCACAGCCCCCCTCTCCTCAACAGCATCCTGACAAACTCTGAGAGCGCAATGTTCTGAATGGCAAGTAAATGCTTCGAAGCTTCTTAGGCCATACCGGTCGGAGTATGTGGCCAACCGGACATAACATGGCAAGTCCCGTCCTTCCGCGCAAATGACAATGCACAAACGGCCTCTTTTTCCTCTTCAGGTTGTTCACCCGCTGTTCTTCCAAAATCTCCAATTTTAGCCCTTTTCCGATGCTTTTCCTCCTCCCCCTCCCTGTCCTCCACCATTTCGAACAATCCCTCGAAGTTGAACACACATTCCTCCCTCACATTTGCGTAATCATTACTGTCATCATTTTCGTTTTCTGTTGCTGGTGATTGTGGTGTTGGATGATGCTGGTCGTTACCGGCCTTCTTGGTGAGTTCGCGCTTCGCAATGGAAGGAGAAGGAGGGATTGACGCAGTAGAGCTCTGAGAGGTTTTTGTAAGCATCATTCAGAAACATTATGGGCAATTACCCTAAGGAAGGATTGGCATTTAGACATCAGCATGGCACTTTTCGGAACTGTCCTTGCATCAGAACATTGTGGCGCAGGTCGCCATTTGGGTGATGATGACACTGGAGAGGAAGGGGAAGTAGAAGTGACGGAAGGAAGATCGAGGAAGTCAGGCTGGCAAGACGAAGAAGATGATGGCACTGCTTTGTGTGGAAGTGATCCCGGACCAGAGCGATGATCAACGACAATAGTCGAATGTGAACTGCTCGGACTCCTGGCACTAGTTGAGATACATTCCTTCAATATTAAACTTCATGCAAAAGCCAAAGGGTGAAACCGACTTTGCACACTGGAGACAGATCGCGAATGTCCCCCCTTCCAATCATTCTCTCATTCTGTAACTGTGCTACTTTTGCCGATGTTTTTTTAATCGCCTCAACCACTACTGACGACTGCTGGCGTTGGGGATAGAGTGGCAAAGTTGAGAATGAGGAGTGCAACGAACAGGCAGCTGTTTTTCATCCCAATGGGGCATTGCGATTATACTTAACACTTATCCTCCATCTCTCAAAAGATTCTCCATAATCGCCATAAATGTAATGAAGACCCTAATGATTGGGAGAGGGAATTGGGCGAGGTTGAGAGAGGGGGGTGGGGGAGCGGGGGGGGGAATTGGGAGGGCGGGGAGGGGGAGAGGGAGGGGATCCAAAACACTTGAAAAAGTGAACGAGTCGGGGCTGAACTTGGCCTGAACGAGTTGGGTTTTTACCGTTCAAAATTGATGGCAACAAAAGTCTTGAGACAGATCGCCAAAACTTTCAAAAGGCGAAAATTTTCTCCAAAAATTTTTTTGTGGCCAAATTTTTGCTTTTCTAAGAGAATTTTTATCAGCTTTTTATTTAAAAAAATAGAGGGGAAGGGGGGGGGGGGTGGGGATTGGCGTGCACCAAACTAAATTTGGCTTCGAATGTGATAAAACCAGTGTTGCCATTTGTACTTATTTATCAGAAATGTACTGATTTCAGCTCGGCGTACTTTTCTCGGCGGTGCCTATCGGCACCGCCGACCCACCCCCCTCCAGAAGCCGAATTCTCAAGGAAAGGAGGCTGTTTTCCACGGCTGGTATAATTACTAGGGATGTTCGAGACTTGAAATTTATTGAGACTCTCGAGCATCCCTAATAATTACACAGATTTGAGAACCCTTTAACAGCATAAAACTTGGACAAAAGCTTGTTTTGCCCCATTATTTAGGCAACCCTGGTCGGGGTGGGATCACTCAACTTTGAACAATTTATTCATTTAAATATTCAGCGAATTTGTATGATCAAAAAATGAAATGAAAACTTGTGAATCGTCATCTAAAATATTTTTTAAAAAAATGGGAAATTTAAAAAAAAATTTGGAATTGTTTACACCACCGTAAATGTTCAGAGCAAGCGCAAGCCAGAAAAAATCATTAACAATCTCGGGGACTTGAACCCACATCAAAAGTTGAAGTGACACACCACTCACCACTACACCAATAACAAACTGTTCAATGCATCAAAAATTTTTTGCTTCAGCGAATTTACTTCAACATAAAATTCATCAAGACCATTTTTTTAACAATTCCATCAAAATCTTCAAAAAATGGTTGCAAATCCCTTAACAAATTAAGTCAAAAATTCAAAATTTTCTCGGCGGCGCCTATCGGCACCGCCGACCCCCCCCCCGCCCCTCCCCCCTGATGTAAAGCAGAATTCTCAAAAAATTTTGAATTAGGGCTGCTCCCCATTCTCAAAATTGGGTCGCCCCCGACTCTCGACATGACCAACCCCGACCTCCCCGATTTTCCTGCCCCCAAGGGGTCGGGATCAAACCTATTTTGAACCTAACTTAAAATATTTTCGTAAAAGTCTCGGATTTTTGGGAGCAAATTCTCGAGTCTCGGGGTCAACTCTTGGTAAGGTTAGGTCTCGAGCATCACTAGCAAGTGATGAGCACTCTGTTCAATGAATCATCGATTAAAATTTCAGTCTGAATTTCACTCGGAAAATTTTTAATTTGGAACAGTCTAAGAACAGTTTACTCTGTTCTGTTCCTGTTCTGTTCTCGAGGTCGGAACAGAACAGGAACAGAACAGACAGGCTGTTCTAAGATTTTAGAACAGAACAGGAACAGGAACAGGTTCAAAATTGTTGGAACAGGAAAACACTGGTAAGCACTTATTTTTTGTTTTCCCCTCTATCAAATAGGCATCCTCTCATTAATAATATTTTTAAAATAAATATTCTAATATTTTTTAACTAAAAATGCGCGCAAAAAAAGAATAGATACAAGAATTTTTGAAATAAATTCATCACGTCTTTCTGAATTTTTGCTTAAATTTCCTTAACAAAGATTGCCAATTTTTGTAAAAATTTCTCCGGCGGCGCCTGTCGGCACCGCCGGACAATCCTCAACTCTTACTTAAACCAGTTTTTTCTCTGAAATTCCGAAGCAAAATTCGAACTTCTTTAACAAATTGAGTCAAAATTTCAGAAATTTTTCTCGGCGGCGCTTATCGGCACTGCCGACCCCCACCCTCCTTAAAAGTAAAGCAGGATCTCAAAAAAATGATATGATAAAATTAAAGTTAAAGACAATAAGATATTTTTGAATAACAAAAAAATTTTTTGTTTTTAAATTGAAAATTACAAAAAAAAAAATTCTCCCTTGAAAAGTCCCGGTCCCGGTTGAAAATCTTGGTCCCGGTCCCGGTTTTTCTGGTCCCGGGAAGTCCCGGTCCCGGTTTTCCCCAAAAGTCCCGGTCCCGGTTGAAAATCTTGGTCCCGGTCCCGGTTTTTCCCAAAAGTCCCGGTCCCGTCCTACCCTAGTAAAAACCCAACTCGTTCAGGCCAAGTTCAGCCCCGACTCGTTCACTTTTTCAAGTGTTTTGGAAAATATCGGTCATAGCGGCCAGAGCCCAAATCAAACAAAATATATATCAATCGACTCCTCTCGGGCTGCAATGCAAGAATCCGAAAAAAATTTTGTTGGGCAACCATTCCCTGAAGAGTTACAGGCCTGGGACTGAGTCTGGGGACTCAGTTGTCCACTGATTAAAAAATAGGAAAAATCACTCATATTGGCTTTTAAAATTACGAATTTGTTGATAGAAAATCAAAATTGGCAATTTAAATCCGATTTAAACCGGTTTAAAATTTTGAAAATTAAGGAAAAAACAACTTTTAAGTAAACCAAAGCCCGATAAGGGGAAAAGTTAGACAGTAAGGTGGAAAATAGCAGCCAAAGTACCGCACACTCGACTACGGCGGCCAGTAGGTGGGGCGAGACTCCGGAAGAAGTCCGCGCGTGACCCGGCTGGGGGTCTTGCGCGCGCTCACTCCGCGGGTCCCCGCGCGCTCGCCCCCCAGTGGCGCTCGTCAGACTTCTTCCTCCGCCCTCCGTCTCGCCCCACTACTTGCTCCGTCATCGCACTCTGAGCAAAGTGTTTCAATCCGATGCAATAAGTTTTGAAGGTGGAGGGATATGTCAACGATCGGTCGGGGGGGGGGGAGATTGAGGAAGGAGGATTTGATGAGGGAGGAGAATATTGGGGGATTGGGCATTTGTCTGTCTGGAAGGATGGAGTGAGTACATTTCCCCACCGCCTCCCGATTTACCTCCCCTCCCGTTCATTCTCGCCCATCTCCAAGGTCACCCCCCTTCCTTTTGCGCCCCATTCAGCAGGCGGCCGCGAACTGAACAATTTGGGTACACATTGGATGATGGGACGGCAGACAACAAACACAGCAAAATCTAAGGGAGAGGGAGGGGGGAGGGGGGGGGGAGGGGAGGGGGGGGGAATCGGATAGGGTAAATCGATAAACGCCGGGGGTGTGGAATTGGATGAATCCCAATGGAAGGGCGAAGGTTGTGGTGGTGCTAAAGTTCACAACAAATTAATAATCAAACAATGGAATTAAAAAAAAATGCCACTACAGTGTAAAAATTAAATCGCCTAAAAGAGAAAAATTTGTGAATTAGTAGAAGGATGACGGTTTGAGATGATGAAAGGCAAAGGAATTCCGCGAGCGATTGATTTGGGAGTTGGGAGAATGAATGACTGTTTAAGTCGAAAGAAAGTTCGTTCGCACTCGGTGAAAGGGTGAAAGAGGTGGAGGATTGAGTGGAGGGGGGAAGGGACGGACCCCGACTCGTTCCCGGCCAACTCGTTCACCCCCAACTTCGTTCCCGGCCATTGGGAGGGTGTGAGAGGGGGGGGGGGGGATTGAGTGATTTGGGAGGGTGTGAGAGGGGGGGGGGATTGAGTGATTTGGGAGGGTGGCGTGGAAAGGGGCGCATAAATTTTTATTGTCTTTTGAGTAGTGTTCGGCACGGTAAAATTTACCGCGGTAAAAACCGGTAAAAATCGGTAAAATCACGGTAAATTTACCGATTTACCGTTACCGGTCCAAGTCATTTACCGCGGTAAATTACCGGTTTTCCGGTAAAAAATTTTAAACTAATATTGATACTTATTTTGAATTTGGCATTCAATTCAAAGAAATTTTGGGTCAAGTCTGACTCAAACATAGTCCAAAATTGCAATTTTTTGCCCATTTTTAAAAAAAATCTTTAAAATTCCAACCCCCCCCCCCTGGTTCAGGAGAGATACATTTAGAAATTGCAGAAAAAACTCTTGAAAAAAATGGGCTAGGACACTGTCTCGGGGTAGACCACAAAAAATGTTTGTCATTATTTAGGCCTCCGTCCTTATTTTTCGGATTTTATGAAGATTTTCATAATATTTTGATGCAATATTCAAAATGAGAAAATTTCGAAGCGAATTGGGCCAATTTTTATTACAAATTGGGAGTCAAAATTCCAAAAATTTTCTCGCCGACCCTCCCCGCCCCCATCTTTCCCAAAAATTTTTGAAAAATCACGCGCAAAAAAAAAGATATAAAGAAAATAAAACGTTTTTATTTTGATAAAATGTAAATTTTGAGTGTACTTGAAATTCGTTGCCTGTTATGTACTTGGAAATCAAGGCGTTTGTAATTGGGAATTGTTTTTACCCGATGGAAGCCCTGAATAATACCCAAAAAAACACCCTTCAAAATCCAACTTTTTGTGCAAGTTATTGGGAAAGATTTGTTGTGAGTTTGTAAAACTAGAAAGGACTTTAATTTCAATTTTTGAAAATTTACCGATTTACCGAGATTTACCGGCATTTTTTGGTCGGTAAAAACCGGTAACGGTAAAAACCGGTAAATTTACCGATTTACCGTTACCGGTCGTTTTGGGCTACGAACGGTAAAAACCGGTAACGGTAATTACCGGTTTACCGTTACCGTTACCGGAAAATGCCATTTGCCGAACACTACTTTTGAGATGCCGTCAAAGACGACCATTTAGAGCGTGATACGAAGGAATACTAATAGAAGGGAGTTCGAGAGCAGCAGAAGAAAGGCGGGGGGGGGGGGGGGGGGGGGGAATTGGCGGAAGGATGGAAAGTGGTGGACGACATTCGCATCCGGAAGTGTACCCCCTAACATTCACATCCGCCGGTAGTGCGCCCCCCCCCCCCCCCTCCGTTCTCCGTTTTTACCAGTTTTGTTGAAACCGGAAGTGCGTTCGAGGAGGGTACAATTCAATGAGATAATGTTCCTTTCTTTTTCCTTTGAAGATGAGCCCCTTTTTTTGTTTTTGGTTGAATTCATAAAAGACCGTTCGTTTATTGAGTGAATGGGAGGGAAGGAACGGGCGAATGAATGTGGTGAAGGAGAGAGACAGTTTGGCGCGGTGCATAACCACCACTACGAGTTGGGGTTGGGCGGTTGAGTGGGGGGGGGGGGGGGAGGGGAGGCATTGCCGTCGCCGCAGTTCAACCCGCGAGGGGGGGGGCGACTTCCGGTGAGATGGGTGGCGGAGGGGCCATCGCAAATGATTATATGTGCACTCCATTCTTCTCTTCTCACTCGAAAAGTCATTCATTTGTTTTTGTTATCACAAGAAATAAAAACTCGATCTGCGGTTAGGGAGAGACTGACACTGAACGGACTAATTTGCAGAAACAATGAATGGGAGGGGCGAGGGGGGGGGGACACATAACGGGCTTTTTCGAACCCCCTCGTAAAGTTATTTCTTTTATCAGCATGGATCACAAACAAAAAGTTTGAATCATTAAGAAATTAATTTACACAAAAGACTCATTTTGATTTTGGAAAAATCATTGACCTTTCAAAAACCACAGAATGAGGAAAAATCCGCAGATATCCATGCCCCAGCTGGTCCACTCATTTTAAGATAATTCCCGTAACAATTCAAATAAATACAGAAATTTATGCCAATCTCATGAAAATCTAAGCAATTTGACAGAATTGTCCAATTCCGAACGCCCTTTCCGTCCGTTTGCTCCCTTTGTGCATTCGCATCTTGCCACCTCTGCTCCATTTCCTCGGACTACGTCACTTCCCTGAGCACTTTGATCGGTCGTTGGTGACGTCCATTCATTTTCGGGGAATAATTCAGGCAGTAAGTCGGGAAACACTCGTTGACCGGTCGAGAGGGCGATCAATTGGAGAGAGGGATGCAAACTGCAATATGCAATAACACATGAAATCAGGACAACAAAACTTTGGATTCCATTGAAACGCGTGCGTTTGTGTGTATATCAGAGATCACAATCGGGCCAAAGAACGTCGCATGTGGGGGCGAGGGAGAGAAGGTGGGGGAGGGGAGGAGAGGGGAGGCGAGAGGCGAGAAGGTGAGGCAGGGGGAGAGGAGGAGAGGGGAGGCGAAAAGGTGAGGCAGGGGGAGAGGGGAGGCGAGAAGGTGAGGCAGGGGGAGAGGGGGGGCGAGAAGGTGAGGCAGGGGGAGAGGAGGAGAGGGGAGGCGAGAAGGTGAGGCAGGGGGAGAGGGGAGGCGAGAAGGTGAGGCAGGGGGAGAGGAGGAGAGGGGAGGCGAGAAGGTGAGGCAGGGGGAGAGGGGAGGCGAGAAGGTGAGGCAGGGGGAGAGGGGAGGCGAGAAGGTGAGGCAGGGGGAGAGGGGAGGCGAGAAGGTGAGGCAGGGGGAGAGGGGGGGCGAGAAGGTGAGGCAGGGGGAGAGGAGGAGAGGGGAGGCGAGAAGGTGAGGCAGGGGGAGAGGGGAGGCGAGAAGGTGAGGCAGGGGGAGAGGAGGAGAGGGGAGGCGAGAAGGTGAGGCAGGGGGAGAGGGGAGGCGAGAAGGTGAGGCAGGGGGAGAGGGGAGGCGAGAAGGTGAGGCAGGGGGAGAGGGGGGGGCGAGAAGGTGAGGCAGGGGGAGAGGGGAGGCGAGAAGGTGAGGCAGGGGGAGAGGAGGAGAGGGGAGGCGAGAAGGTGAGGCAGGGGGAGAGGAGGAGAGGGGAGGCGAGAAGGTGAGGCAGGGGGAGAGGAGAGGCGAGAAGGTGAGGCAGGGGGAGAGGGGAGGCGAGAAGGTGAGTCAGGGGGAGAGGGGGGGCGAGAAGGTGAGGCAGGGGGAGAGGGGAGGCGAGAAGGTGAGTCAGGGGGAGAGGGGGGGCGAGAAGGTGAGGCAGGGGGAGAGGGGAGGCGAGAAGGTGAGGCAGGGGGAGAGGAGGAGAGGGGAGGCGAGAAGGTGAGGCAGGGGGAGAGGAGGAGAGGGGAGGCGAGAAGGTGAGGCAGGGGGAGAGGGGGGCGAGAAGGTGAGGCAGGGGGAGAGGGGAGGCGAGAAGGTGAGGCAGGGGGAGAGGGGGGCGAGAAGGTGAGGCAGGGGGAGAGGGGAGGCGAGAAGGTGAGGCAGGGGGAGAGGGGAGGCGAGAAGGTGAGGCAGGGGGAGAGGGGAGGCGAGAAGGTGGGGCAGGGGGGGGCGAGGGATGTGCGTCAAGGGCGTTCCAGGGGGGGGGGGGGCTTACAGCAACCCCGAAATTTTTTGAGAGAAAAAAGCCAAAGTGAAGCGCGCGAGTTCATCAGTCAATGCCTAACAACCCGGGCCCTTCACTTCCATCTTATTTTCCGACCTCAGTCCGACAACCGCACTTTCGCTGCATTTGACGCTGTGTGTCGGCCCAGTGTCCTTTCCGCCCTCTTCACCGCTTTTTTTGAGGTCGAAAATGAGCAATTCGCCCGCGCTATTTCCACTGTAGAGATAACGGTCGAATGGGTCCACTTGGAAGTAAAAGCGCTGGTTCGTATCAGCTGCCCTCTGGTAGTTGGCCAACAATTGTCCCGGCATCCGCAAATCAAAGCATTGGATGGTCGGGTAATAAAAATCCAGAAAGTAACTAAAATAAAGATAGTCGAAAAAACCTTTCTGAGACCGGCAAAAAGTAAGTTTCCATCCGAAGAATATTGCAAATGTGTGATTGCCGGCCCGTCAGAAGAGCCGTTTATTAAGCAATCGCAAGAATTCGTAAGAGTGGAGTAGAGACCCACTTAAAAAGAGAAATTTCTGAGTTAATATTCTTCTTTTGGACATTTTACAGAAGGAATTTACCCGAGCCATTAAATGTGGCGACTGCAAATATTCCGTCAAAACGCGGACACATAGAAATGGCGGAGACAATTCCTTTCTGTCCACCGAATTTTCCTTTGGCTATGAAAGCGTATAATTTTGCTTTCTGACGTGCCCACCAAAAGTTTTAATTTCCTCCGTCTGTCTGCCGCCACGTTCGCATTCGAAAATTCGTAATCGATTGCAATAGCCCCCGAAAAGTCGTTTTCCATCCAATGAAAAACACAGCGAATAAGCATTTTCTAATTCGTCCTTAAGTGGTTATTGTCGAAGTCCTTCTTTTTATTATTTTCCTTTTTCCCCCCTTTTGGTGACCAAATAGCTAAGACCTAAAAGATTTAGGTAAAATTGCAGTATATGGGGTACCTCGCCAAATTGGACGAATTATATTCAATTACTCTACGCTGAGCCTAACGCACGAATCCACAAAAAATTTTTTGGCGGACACATTAAAGCAAGTTATGAGACCGGGACTGAAGTGTCCTTTTCAGTGGGGACTTAGCCACTGATTAAAAATGATAAATCACTTATATTGGGCTTAAACAAATATGTATGAAGTAATATTTCGCTACTTTTTTAGTCAATAGAAAATAAATTAAGAATTTTAAGCGGTTTTTTAATCGGTTGAATTTTTAAATTAAGGAAAAAGCGACTTGAGTAACAAAAGCTTCCGACTAAAAATTTTTGTGGATTCGTGCGTTAGGCTCAGCGTGGAGTAATTGAATATAATTCGTCCAATTTGGAAGAGGTACCAATATACTGCAATTTTTCCAGATTTATTTGAAAGACAAGATAACCATGTCATTGATGCCTCTGTACGATGTCAATAGTTCGCCATTGACATCCCAACAATGTATCGGTTGACTTCGACTCGTCGTTACAAAATGATTTTGCATAGAAAAGGGTGCCCATTGCACGTCATAAACCAACCCACCGAGGGACACTTTTTGTTGCAAAGTCAGCTTAAAACGATTATTACGTTTCTATGAAAATAAATCAATTGAAAATACGGTAAAATCGGAGAAAGAAAAAACCCTCGAAATTCGATCCACCGAATCAGTTACAAGCCACTTCCCATTTGAAGACCTTAAATGATCGCTTAAAATTATATAGAATATTAAGCTTCATCCAAATTTTGTCAATTTTAATAATATAAAGGAAAAACTTCGGTTGACCAATATTTCCAAACATCTCAAAACAACTTCATAGATTTTAATTTAGAGAAACCATTTGCAAGATCGCACGTAATTGTTTTCTCCAATAAATCTGCGAATGTGTGGACCAAAGTCGGGAGTTGTTCCCTCCACAAAACAATCAGAAACGATCTGAATGGGCGTCATCTTATCATAAAACGCAACATCCGTAGGCAGTTCTTTGTTTTCTCGTTTCTGACCAACAGCTAAGGGAATCGTATCTTCGTTCAAAGGAGTCACGATTTGTTTTTTAGAAGTAGTTGCATCGGACGCGACCTAATTCGTTTAATGTTACCTCAAATCTTCAATTATTGTAAATCAAAACCAAACATACTCTTTTAATCCCTGGTCGCTCATTTTGTAATCTCGATGCGCCGGCATCGGCGGATGTGCTATCTCCTCTAATCTGTTCATGTTTTAGTTCAAGCAAATAAAATATAACGAGCCTGTTGCAACAAAAAGCCCATTCCCTGCCTCATGAACTTGCGATGTCTGTTGGCAGAGAGATTATCAACAATAGAAGTTTTCTCATCACCAGCACTCATTTCGGCTGGTGGTAAAATTCTAGAATATGTGTACCCTACTAAATTGGACAAATTATATACTGTTCGACTCACAAAGGGAAGGTCCCCAAGTGACCGCGGAGTTTCGGGATGAAACTTGGCACACTGATAGATCACCCCCACATTTCTACCACAAAGTGGCATTCATTTTTGCTGCGGACGCTTGGGGAACGAAATATAGGCCCTTTGCATTTTCACTAAACTACAAGAGACTACATGCACTTTCTTCGTACTCTTTTAATTCGGCTGCTTCATCATCAATTACCAAGTCATCAGAAACTTCAAATTCCGTGCATTTTCCAGGCATTTTTCCAGGCAATTGAAATAAAATTTTGAGAAAGAATTTGTCTTAATATTTGATTGGCAATGATTGATGATAAGATGAAAAATGCAATTGGATTAATGAAATAATATTTTGAGGATTGATCGTCATTTTTTATTGTGCTAAAAAAGAAATTTAGTAAGAAAAAAATTGCTGAATCGTAAAGGACTTGAACTTTCACAGACAAAAATTAAATTGAGCACACAACCACCAGGCCGCCACACCAGCACTTAAGTGCATGTAGTCTTTTGTCGTTAAGTGAAAATATCTCGTTCCCCAGGCGCCCGCAGCAAAAATCAAAACAACCATGTGATTAAAAACAACAAAAAGAGTTTTAATCAGAATTAAACGCTTCCTTAATGCCACTTTGTGGTAGAAATGTGGGGGTGATCTATCAGTGTGCCAAGTTTCATCCCGAAACTCCGCGGTCACTTGGGGTCCATCCCTTTGTCAGGGCCATAGCCAGGGAGGGGGGAGCCCAGCGGGCCATCCCCTCCCCCCCGAAATGTTGCCTTACCGCTTTAAATTCTCTCTTATTTTCCATTGACGAATTCATAATCAGTACAGCGCGGATTTATATGACTAAAAAAAAAGTCAAATATGGACTAAAAACCCCCCAAAATATGGACCAAAAACCCAAAGTGCCAAAATTGGACTAAAAAGGTGCTAAAACTGACCAAATCCAGTCAATTTTTGCCCGAAAACGTTTAAAATTCGTCAATCTTTAATCACAATGATATACCTATGTATGTACTATTTTTTTACATTTTGGGTTAAATATCAAAAAATAAAAATAAATCTTTTGGAAAATCTCGATCTTAAGGGGTGCATTTTTGTCAAAAAAAAGTTTTTTTTGGGTGGCGCATATGTATTTGGTTTTTGAATTTTTTTTAAGGGTATCTTTTTATTGCATTTTTCTTAAGAATTCAGTCCAGAGCTCATACATAACTTGCTTCAAAGGGTTTCCGCCAAAAATTTTGCCAGTTCGTCGTTAGATCAGAGGGTAATAGTCGGGCTGGTCCCCCCCTACTTGCCTTTTCGTTGTAAGTTTGTGCTTTTCGAATGATTTTGAGGCCAAAATTTTTTTTTGAAAAAATTAAATTTTTTCAAAATTGTTTGAATTCGGGTCCGGGGCTCGGAAGTGATCGAAATGGATGCCATATTCGGATTCTACGCCCCCGGAAACCCCTAGAAACACCTTTTTATCAACTTTGAAAAAAAAATTATTTTTTCAAAAAATGGGGGGGGGGGGGGACCAGCCCGACTATTACCGATCAGAGGTCGTGTC
The DNA here is from genome assembly GCA_018350325.1 of Globodera rostochiensis. Classification (NCBI taxonomy): domain Eukaryota; kingdom Metazoa; phylum Nematoda; class Chromadorea; order Rhabditida; family Heteroderidae; genus Globodera; species Globodera rostochiensis. The sequence continues at coordinate 120,035 of JAEVLN010000048.1, forward strand.
GTATCTGTCCTTATTTCTAAAGATTTGTCCTTACTTCAGGCCTTCGACCAAATACCAAAAAACCCGAGACTTTTCTCGAGGCAAGACCTAACAAATAAGATACTCTGTTTATACCCGAAGTGTTTTTTTCTTGGTTTTAGAGAGCAGAATATTCAACTGCAAAAGATGATCAAAAAGCCATCGATATTAACTGAAAACAAGGATATTCTTGACAAAGTCAAACTTAGGACAAAATTTGAAGTTTGTTTTTAAAAGAGGGCGTTTTTGCTCTTTTATTTCAGGTTGCACACGCAGTTTGGAATCCGAGGATCAATCTCATCGCACTCGGATCTCGTGACGGAGATGTGGTTGTGAAGCGGTATTTATGGAAGACCGGATGGAAGGTGTTTATCTTCATCATTTAGTAATTTTTTATTCTTTCCATCTAGAGGAATTTTTCACGGGAAGATCTTGCCAAGCAATTCGATGTTTGTATCGGCACATTGGAAGCGTCTTCATCGAAGTCGAAGGACCAACTTACGTTTTTGTGTTGGTCTCCCGATGGACAAATGCTTCTGACAGTTTTTCAGAGTGGATGGTGTTTTTACTTGGACACACAAACGGGCGATACTCTTTTTGTCAAGAAGTTGCCGTATTCGCCTTCCTGCGTTGAATGGCTAAAGTTTCGGCCGAAAATGTCTCTAAATTTTCCGCACATCGGCCAACTATCAGCGACAGCAGTAAAAATTGTTTTCATGAATTTCTACAAAGAAATAGGATTTTAGATATGTTGATATCGAAAGCTTTTAAGCAGTGGCGTAGCCAGTGGGGGGGGGGGGGTGCCCCCCCCCCCGAAATGAAATTTGAAGAAAAAAAAACAAGAGGGGGGACCCTTTTGTTTTTCACTTTTACAATTTTTTGGCCAATTTTCTTAACAAATTGTCATCAAACATCAAAATTTTTTTCTCGGCGGCGCCTATCGGCACCGCCGACCCCCTCCATAAAAATTCGCAAAAAAATTTGCATTTTTGAAAAAATGCACCCCATAAAATCGAACATTTTTTGGAAAAATTGCTTAACAAAAATGCAATAAAAAGAAAAAAATTCACCCCTAAGAATCGATTTTAAAAAACAAAAAATGCACCCCTAAGAATCGAGTTCCTCCCCCCCCCCCCCCCCCCCCCCCGACCTGGCTACGCCCCTGCTTTTAAGATATTTAATTGATTCAGGCCCGTAGCCAGAAATTTTTTTCGGGGGGGGGGCAGTTCTTAGGGGTGTATTTTTTCCTTTTTATTGCATTTTTGTTAAGCAATTTTTCCAAAAAATGTTCGTTTTTTAGAGTTTTGTTTTCCATTTTATTTATTTTTGTTAAGAAATTTTCAAAAATGCTAATTTTTTTTTTGCAAATTCTGCTTTGCCGTTGGGGGGTGGGGGGTCGGCGGTGCCGAAGGCGCCGCCGGAGAAAATTTTTGAAGTGAATTTAAGGTCCCCCCTATCGTTTTTTTTTTCTCAAATTTCATTTCGGTGGGGGGGGGCATGCCCCCCCCCTGGCTACGGGCCTGATGATTCTATGGCGGCTACCTCCCCACCCCCACGAAAATTAGGGAAGGGAAAAACAGCAGTTTTTAACAGTTAAATCTTCAAAAAATTTCCAGCGCCTTCCGGTCACTGCGGATCTTTTCATTATTAACCAAAAATTCTGGTTAAATTATTCCCTTGGTATAATGCACTGGCGCTCACTTTGGCTACGGCCATGTCTGTGATGATTTAATTATTGGGTTTAAAGGTTCAGGTTTCGTCGGATAAATTCAATTTTAATGAAAATGCACCTAAAAATCATCGGAATGTTTGTGGCGCTGTAGAACATTTTTACCGGGACATTTTCCACAAATCTCTCAGTGCTACTTTCCTTTGTGTGATGCATTCGATGGGGGCGGATACTTTCGTCGACATTTTTTCATGTGGAATTCTTCTCATTCGGCGTTTTAATGTCGGAGGTGGGCGCCTGGCGAACATATTAATTCCAAACTGTTTTTTAGATTGGCATTCTTCAAACCCCCTGAATGAAATTTTCCTTAGTGACGGCAAATTTCACATATTATCTAAAGGTTCGGATTCTTTTGCGATCTTGAAACTTCCTGAACAAGTTGGTCATGATCATTTGCTCGTTTTCGACCAAATTTCGGACTGGTCTTTCTTTTCATTATTCATTCAATTCCATCTCTTTCCAATTCAGCATTTGTTGGATGTCGTTTTGTTGTGTTTATTTGCAGAAAATGTTCCACTATTCAGTCCACAATTGGAAGCAATCGAGTGAAGTCTGGGTCTTTTTTTTCCAGTATAAGATTTTTAGGCATTTCATCAACGAATATTTGCAATCGTTGTCAATTGTGGCGATCATGGGCCGTCAGTAAAGACGAAATGTTTGGAAATGTGTCGCGATTTGCTACTTATATTGGAGGAGGATGGAGAAGCCTCCGATTTAGTTGAAAAGTTTTTGGGCGCTTCGACGACACAAAAGGAACTGAAACAGGCGGGAAACTTTGCAGACGAATACACGTGAGAAATCCGGTACTGCTCGTTCCCCCGGCCCGCCCGAGCGATTTTCGACGCATTTTTTCTCCTTTCTTTAACAACCAATACAAATTTAGTAACATTAAAAGCTTAAATGCTGTAGAATTAATTATTAAGCAGACTAAATGCTTAATTAACTTGAGAATGTCCGAAAACAAAATGTTCGAAAATTTGGTACCACGACAAATGCGGATTTAACAAATGCGGACGACACATGCGGACGACATTTCCGGATAACGACATTTGCGGATTGGACATTTGCGGATCGAGCGACACTTGCGGACGATCACGAGAAAACGTCATTTGCGGACGACGTTTGCGGACTAGAATAAAAAAATTTTGAGATCAAAACTTTTATATTTTAAATGGAACGGAGGACGGGCTCGTCAGTGCGAGCCCGTCCTCATATCCATAAAAGCATTATTTGTGTTGGCCCTTTAATCGCAGACACACGGAACTAAATAAAGCCTTTTTTTTGCATCAAAATTGCGTATATGAAAAGTAGTCCCATCTCATCCTCTCTCTTACGAAACAATGTTATGCTTTTCATATGCTTTTGTTTCTGCAGTGGCTTTAATTTAGTTCTGTGTGTCTGCGATTAAAGGGCCAACACAAATAAGCTTTTATGGACTATGAGGAAGGGCTCGCACTGACGAGCCCCGCCCTCCATTCCATTTAAAATATAAAAGTTTTGGTATCAAAATTTTTTATTTTTACAGATCGAGATCCGCAAGTGTCGCTCGATCCGCAAATGTTATCCGCAAATGTCAATCCGCAAGTGTCGCCATCCGCAAATGTTGTATAATCCGCAAATGTCGTCCGCAAGTGTCGTTCCGCAAATGTCGCTATCCGCAAGTGTCGGGACACGGAAAATTTCAATTTTTGCATGATCAGTAAGTAGTCTGTAACATTTTTGTGATCGATTAGCTTATATTAGCACAAATATTCTAAAGACTTAGAGCTTTCGAATAGCACTAAGATTTTAGTACTCGATTGACTAAGAACCAACCGAGTTATGATTTTTTTAACCGGCCGGGGGGGGACGAAGCGCACACTGAGAAATCCAATTAGAAATTGGGAAAAGTTTTATTCTTTCAGTGTTTTGATCAAAGGCATTGTCAACGGGTTGCAGCCAGCTACCGAGACACTGCGAAACAGCATTGGCTTGCTCCGATCGCTTTTAGTGAAATTGAACGAACTCAGTGACAGTCGGGAAAACGGAGGCCTTTCGGAGCGGTTGGTAGTTCCAAAAATTTCTTAAATAAAGGTTGTTTTTAGACTTCTCGAGACTCTGTTGAAAATTGCCGCGGGACATCCGAAATTTGAGGCTCACGAAAATTTAGGCAAAAATTGCGAGCAGATTTTGAAGGACTTTGAGCATTCCATACTTTCGTTGGAGTCAAAACTGCTGGATGTGCTTAAATTAGCGGAGCTGAACAAGTTCGCCAGAAATTTCTGTTCTTGTAACATTTTGGTTCAGAAAGGAATTGGGTCATTTGGTTCGATGGTTTATTGCTCTCATTTACGAATCGGGCAATGATTGTGGGATGGAAATTGACGAGAACATTGATGTGAAACTAATTGGAAATGTTTGTCGCTTTCAATATTTTTAATAAGCCATCGTTTCTCTTTGTTTGTAGAACGCTGCTTATTTTTTAGCTTTTGTCGTCAATTACACAAAAATGCGGGCATGAAACAATCGGAGAGTGCGTTTTGGACAGAGTGATGGGTCATTTGTTCAGTGACTGCGAAATGGGCACCTTTCCGTCCGATAGTTCAATTGAGGGCAATGGCGGCCGAAATGGCTGTGGTTTTGAAAATTCGTGTGCCAGGTTCTTCCAAGAACATTAAATTTGTTTACTTTTACAACAAAAGTCGAAACTGTAATTTTATTAGTAAAAGTGGGATTTGTATTCTTAGCACTATTTCCGAATGAGTCGTAATTGCAGGGGAATGTCTGAAGAGGATAAGACGTCGAACGGCGCTAAGTGTGCCCATTGGACGTTGTGGGGACAAATCCAAAAATGCTTACAGCACTTCCAAACTCTCAGCGATGATGGAATTAACTCATTGTAAGTTTTAAACGGGGAGACGAGGACAAAATCTGAAGCGGAGCCGGAAAATGGAAATATACACACGAAACCAATCCCCCCATCCCTCCACAACGGCATTTGTCCTTTTCCACAGAGTGCGACCGGCCAGCAATCGAAGTAAATGCATCGCTTTGTCCACTGAAGAGGGGGAAGCGGCCTTTCGACTCATTGACTTTGAAACGAATTGTGAGGAAGAAGAAGAAGAGATCGATGGGCGGGAGGGAATGTCCGAAGGGGAGGAAGGCGTTGGATGCAAAGAGTCGGTAAAGAAGTCGATCAGTTTGCACTCCTTCATTTTCGGTCATTCGGCTGAGGAGAGGATGGAGTGTGGGTAAATAAAATGATCAGATAACCAACCATCAAGGGCGTACCCGGAGGGGGAGGCTACAGCCCTTCTCCCCGAAATGATAATTTTCAGGGAATTTTAAATATTCTTTCTTAACAAACATCTTTAAGACCTTCGAAAATTTTCCCGGGCCAATCCCGCGCTCAGTAAAATTGTAAAATTTGAATCTAACAATGATTTTTGGATTTCGCCCTTCGAAAAGTTCTTTAAGAAAAATGCAAAAACCCCAAAAAGCACACCCTCTAAAAATAGCGTTTTTAACTACCCCTCGCCCCCCCCCGAGCGCCCTTGCTAATCACTGTCATGATTTTCGATACTTTTCGTTTTTATAAATCAATTCCCTTTTGCCATAATAAACGCCTGCATCAAAAAAATGCAAAAAAAGTAAATAAAGGTACACTAATTTTGGATTTTATAGTCCTTTTAATGCGATTGATGCAATTTGACGGATGTGCCCTCGCTTTCGTCGCGAGTGACAATATTTTATTCAACAGCTCATTGCATTACCCACCCAATGGCGTGAAAAGCGATTTGAGCCGAGTCACGCACGGAATACTGCACGAGGGGGTTTTGGGTTTTCCTGGGCGGCGAAGGGCATAAAGGAGTTAATGGATGGACGCGGCGTAAATTAAATTCGAATATTTATTTTTTCTTCCCCAATTGTCTAAGCATCCATCGCACTTCATCCTTCCCGCCCCCCCCCCCCAATGAATTATTGTGAATGGTTAGGCCGTGGATGGGTGGGTCGGCGGATGAATGTTTAATTCTGCTTTCCATCCAATGCCAACCAACTCTGACTTGGATGGTCTCCCAATTGAATGGCAATTAAACCGCGTCACTCACCTCATTCAAGGCAAGTGGGGTGGAAGAAAAGTGATGAGATGGCCCGCGAATTTAAAGCTGCCTATATTTGGAGGGCGGCACTTTGCCCGTATAAAATGTCCTAAGGGAGGGGGCAGTCCAAGGCTTTCACTCACTCTCTTTGGACGCGGAAGCCTCAGGTGGGTGGACGGAGGTTTGCGTTGGTCTGCCTGCGTATTCCCCAATGGTGCAACATTGGATGAATTGTATAAACATTGACTGTTACATACAATCAGAATTCTGGGAACATTTAGAAATGAAAAAGCCGAACAGAGAAGCCACCACGTCCCCCCCCCCTTTCGATGTTTGTTTGTTTTTTCTCACATTTTAAGCCCCCCCCCCGCGTTGGCACTTTTGTCAATGGCGCCACTCATCCCACCCAAAAATGGTCGTCGATTAGCCTTTTACCCCTCACTCAAATCTTTAGTCACTCAAAAATTTCCGTTAAATTTAATTATTAAATGACGATTATTCTTATTAATAGGCCCGGTTTTTCATATTTTTACAGGCTTTGATGAGAGAAGCCCAGAAATAGAATTCATTTTGAAAATTAAGATTTTGTCCATATAAATCCACATTTCGGATTTTTGAGAATAAATCAATCCATAATAAATCCAAAGAAATTCAATACTTAAGGCTTTTTCCGAAAATTGTTTACGTTCAAATTTTATACATCTCACCAAATGTGAGTCAAAAATGAAAGCATTTGGAGGAGTCTCCGGAGAGCGTTGGCGAAATGTCGGCGTACTGTTTGGTGATCTCGAATTGAAAGAAGAACAAAAATAAATGAGGGCACAATGGCCGGACTTTTTCGGGAGGCATTGCGTAAGAATTTTAAAGTTCAAAGGGTTACATTTTCTGTCTGTACCCCCTCCCCCCACCCCCTCCCCCCACCTCAAAAATCGTATACACCGCTGGGGGGGGGGGAGCATCCCATTTCTTTGTTGAGACCTCTGACCGGTGGAGAACCGTTGAGGGGAGGGGAGGAGGGGCATCCGCCCAATTAAAAGTAATAACTCTGTAAACCTCCACCTCCCCCCCCCCCCCCCCCCATCTCTCCACAAATTTCGCCCAACGCCCATCAAAAACGTCCTAGGCAATTCCACACGTCATGAGGCCATGTCCCATGTGGGCCCCATGCCCACCGCGTGTTTGGCCATACTCCAACCGGCTAAATTCCTCTGCAGATTCAAAATGGACTTTAAGCACAATCCCTAAATGTTCGTGAATCCCCACTCCATTTGCTTTTCATAATGCCAGTTTTGGCCTGAGGCAATGGAAACAAACGGACGAAATGAGGGGGGGGGGTCTGTTGTTGTTCAAACAAACAGCGAGAATGGATGATGAGATGGGAGGGATAAAGTTAAAAATTCATTGTTGCACTTTCCCCCCCCCCCCCCCCCCCCGCTTTAGCGTTTAAGCGTTTGATGATGGAATTGCCAAAAAGAATGCCAAAAGCCAATTGTTTCACACAAAATGTTTAAATTAAGATGTACTTAGTGCTACAACTTTTGCCTTTACAGATAAAAGCCAAAGCGAAAACATTCCAACAAATGCTGCGCCCTCTTCGGACCGTTCTTCTGCTGCTTTGCTTAATGTGTGCTCACTGCAACCTTGCCAAACCAACCAATTCGATGACCAGAATTCAGGTACAATGTGTTTGAAATTTTCCTCCAAAGTCCGTCAATTTCAGGAGGTCTTCCGCACTCTGATGGGCCCTAAGCCAATGATGCTGGCGTCTCGTGGGAAGAAGGCTTCCGCACTGTTCGGCGACAGAGTACCCAACCCCCAGGAATTTTTTGACGGTGGTGAGGAGGGACCGACGGAGGTTTTGCGAGACCCCGCAGCCTTTTGGGTCATGGCGGATGAACGCGGCATCCCCGTGGCGGCGTTGCGGAGCTATTGGACGGCAGCAAGACGAAGACGCTGACGAAGTCAAAGGCAATGATTACGATGGGGGTAGAGCATGGCACAGGTTGATCAGCCAACTACCGTGGTTAATCTGTGAACGCCTATCCCCAAAAGCACTGCTAAATATTGTCCCAAAACTCTTCTTAATCGGATTCCTCTCGCTGTCAGACCCATTCTCTCCCATTCCCTTGCCCATCAATTGTTTTGTCGATTAAAGACCTTATAATTCTGAAGCTTGTTGGATGCTAAGCGGCAGAAAATTTTATTGTTTTAGAAAGGGTCCGACGCTTAACAATTTTCAGCAAATGAGCCCAACTGTCCCCAAAGGGAATTCGGTATTTCAGATTTCGAGCCTTGAACACTGGCAGTAAGGCGCTCGCTGTGCCCGGGACAAATAGCTAATTTGTCAGCGAAAACAGCACTCAGGCAAGGCGGCCGAAACACGGAACAGAGCAATAGGCGAATTAAAGTTGTTAAATGTTTTTGAATGGCGTCAATTGATCCTTTTATAACGGGCGCTAACCGTAAGAACCAAAATGAACGCCGACAGAGTGTTCAAACGGAATTGGTGCCTTTGCTTACAGATATTTATTCAGCGGAGGTTTAGAGAACAAAAGCAAAAAAATAATCGCAGTCAGCAGGATTCGAACCTGCGCGGGCAAAGCCCAATTGATTTCTAGTCAATCTCCTTAACCACTCGGACATGACTGCCCATGCTAACCTCTGTTATTTCTTCTTTTTGTCCCACCAATCGCTGCCACCCTTTCTCCCGTTCGTCGTCTTTGTCAATCGTCAGCAACGCTTTGCATCGGACGTAACTGCCAAAAGACGGCAGTCTCTAGTAGCTTTTTCTCGTAACTAAAAGTACAAATATCCTAACACAACCAGACAAAACAAAACCAAAGAGCTTTTATTTTTGCAATTTCACATCTAAGCAAATGCCAAACGTATGATTCTCTTTGGCAAATCATTTTGCTTTGTCCTTTTCCTCCTCGGCCTTTCTTCGCTCCGTCTCTTTCTCCGCCAACGCTTTTCGTCGGAGAATGCGCCATAGTAAGTCTGGTGCAACGAGTCGGAGGAGGATGGACATCCGGATATGCAATGGTGCCAGCACCAACTCGGTGTTGAGCCTCTCCAGTTCGGCCACAATTCGACAAGCAACGTGTTCCGAACTCATCCCTGCAGCTGATTCGGGTCCTCACGCTTAAGGCTGTCGATTTCAAACCAAACCGAACCGATACCGAACCGAAAACCGACATTTTTTCGGTTCGGGTAGAGCCCCTAAGAAATTGAGTGATTTCGAGTCTGGGCCCTATGATCCATATTTTCCCTAAAAATAGTCTGAAAATGTGTTATTTCGCACTGATTACGAATTCGTCAATAATTTTAAAATTTAACAATTTAAACCGGTTTAAAAACTTGAAAATGAAGGAAAAACGACTTTAGGGAATGGTTGCCCAAAATTTTTTTTTTTCGGATTCTTACATTGCAGACCGAGAGGAGTCGATTAGTATATGTTTTATTCGATTTTGGTTCTGGCCGCTATGACCGATATTTTCCAAAAGGGCTGGTTGCGCTTCTGTACAGCCAACATTTCTTCATCTACTTCCTTATAAATAGGGCCACGATTTATATGGAAATCCATTTTTTTTTTTGCGCACCAGGAACAGCGTATAAATGCCAGATATAGTGTTTTTAGCTTTGGTTGGAGCTTCTAGAGCCCATTTTATAACCATATTTTCCATATTTTTCCATATTTCGCGATTTTTATCCATATTCCATATTTTTATCCATATTTCGTTATTTTTCAAAAATTCCTTAACAAAAATGCAATAAAAACGAAAAAAATACCCCTAACTAGGGAAGGTATTCAGGTGACCGTGGGACTTCGGGATGATTTAGGTATCAAAAAATAGCTAATTTTCAGGAAAAATTTTTAAGACATTTTTTAGCTGCTAAATAAGCCCCGGAGGGGAGATATGAGGCTTTAAAGTTTATGAGCCATCACAACATTTTGATTTGATGTAAAGCATTCATCGGCTTCGGTGACGCAGTGCCTCTGCGCTCCGTTCACTTTTTGCCCTGCAGGGGTTCAAACCCTGTTGGAGCAGATCGATTTTTTATGATTTAAAAACAATTTTTTTTTTTTTTGCTTTATAAGCTTCGAATTTTTTTTGATAAACATTGTTTGACACTTCTTTAGACTAGGAATTGACGATTTTCACGAATAGGAAGAAGTTGAAAATTTTCTCAAGTGGGGTCGCAAAACCATAAGGGGGACCCTTTTGGTTTCAAAAAAAATTTTTTTTCCCTAAAATTTTAACTGATTAAAAAACGCTTTTTTGTGTAGAAGTGTCAAACAATGTTTATCAAAAAAAATTCGAAGCTTATAAAGCAAAAAAAAAAAATTGTTTTTAAATCATAAAAAATCGATCTGCTCCAACAGGGTTTGAACCCCTGCAGGGCAAAAAGTGAACGGAGCGCAGAGGCACTGCGTCACCGAAGCCGATGGATGCTTTACATCAAATCAAAATGTTGTGATGGCTCATAAACTTTAAAGCCTCATATCTCCCCTCCGGGGCTTATTTAGCAGCTAAAAAATGTCTTAAAAATTTTTCCTGAAAATTAGCTATTTTTTGATACCTAAATCATCCCGAAGTCCCACGGTCACCTGAATACCTTCCCTAGTAAGGATCGACTTTTTAAAAATTTTCAAAAAATGCACCCTAAAAATCGGTCGGGGTCAGTTCGGCGCAGCCGGTTCGGCGCGGTTTTTTCGGCGCCGTCCCGTTTCGGCGCCGTCCCGTTTCGGCGCCGTCCCGTTTCGGCGCCGTCCCGTTTTGGCGCCGGCCAGTTCGGCGCGACCAGTTCGGCGCCGCTGGTAATTTGGACATTTTGGCGCCGTTATGCACTTTTTGATTACAAAAGCCTAAATGAGCTTAGGCTTAGGCCTAAACATAAGCTAGCTTAGGCCTAAGCTTAGGCCTAGGCTTAAAAGCTGTTTTATTAACGGATAATCGTCAATCATTAAAAATTGCGGCCCCAACGGAAATTTTTTTTTAAAATTTAAGTGAATGTTTTCTAAGTAAAAGTATGCGTATAATACGAATCGCAGCTTGGATTTAGCTAATATCAACCCCGAACCCAAATTCAAACAGTTGGTAGAACAAATCCCCCTACATCTAAAATTTTTTTTGAAAAAAGTTTAAAAGATATTTCTAAAAGTTTTCGGCGTCGTATATCCGAATCTGACTATACCCCGACCCAATTTCAAATCAGACCCAAATTCGAATAATTTTAGAAATTTTTTTTTTTCAAAAATCAACCGAAATTTTGATGAGGAGAAGCATGTGGTCAGACGCAGTTAGCAAAAATTAATTTTAATTTAGATGCACGCAAAAACATTAGGAACTAGGATTGAAGTGATTTTTTGAATAAAAACAATTTTATTATTAAAATTTGTCGGCGCCAAAATGTCCAAATTACCAGCGGCGCCGAACTGGTCGCGCCGAACTGGCCGGCGCCATAACGGGACGGCGCCGAAAAAACCGCGCCGAACAGGCCGCGCCGAACCGGCTGCGCCGAACTGACCGGACCCGCTAAAAATTGACATTTTTGCAACTAAAAATTCTGTCACCAAAAAGAAAATTTAAAATTCTGCTTATTTTCAAAAATTTTCTCTGAAATGCCTTTAATTTGCATATAAAAATTTTTTATTTCTCTTATTACTTCAATTAGGAAATTTTGCCCATTTTTTGCTATATTTGAAAATTTTTTTCTCCATATTTCGTCCATATTTTGCGATTTTGTCCATATTTTATGGCCATATTTCGAGATTTTTTGACCACATAAATCGTGGCCCTACTTATAAATAAAAGCTTGGTCGCTGGCCATTTTAGCACACTTTCATGCGCATTCTTCCTCGGAAAATGGCTGCTGGGGTCAAGTAACGGCCGTGACGAGGATCACAGGCAGCCATCATGTTCTTGGAAAAGGGAAAAAGAAAATGCCACCACCGGAGTCAAATGGGGAGTTTTAATTTATCTCCTTCAAGGGCGGGTGCACCAAATGGTTTAGGTCGCCGTAGGTGGGCATTTTCAGACAAAGTGTCCGAAAGCAAATGTCGTAGAGAGAGGTCAATGCAAGACATTCCTCCGTGTTTTCCACCAATTGGTGCAGAGAAAGTGTGGTGTTGTACGGCTGAATCAATCGGCGGGTCCCAACCAGGGATAGTCGGAGTTCCGACTTTACGACATTTTTGGTCGGATTCAATTCACCAACCTGTCCGGATACTCCTCTCGAAGCTTGGTCAGCAGAAGTGTGCCCAGACCCGGTTTCACCCCCCCCCCCCCCCAACGGTGGCACGTTCGTCAATGGACTTTTCGTCAACGGACTCTTCGTCAACGACTTTTCGTCAATGGACTCTTCGTCAACGACTTTTCGTCATTAGACTATTCGTCAACGACATTTCGTCAATAAGAAAGAATTAAAAAAACAACAAATTTTAAAGTTAAATTTAAGCCAACACAATTTTTCGGAATAGTTAAGTTTACTTGTCGCACAAAAAAAAATTTTAAGAGGGTTTTAAGCAATTCTGAGAAGTACTCGGGGGTTATCGAGGTTGCTGATCACGAATATGACAACAGATTTATCACATGACATCATCTGATTATAATTTCAACATAATTATTTTTTGAAAAAATTTTAAAAATGCAACAAAGGCCTCAAAATTATTCAAAAACATAAAATTACAACAAAAAGGCAAGTAATGATCAAATCGTGCTTTTCGATGATTTTTGAGCGTGTTTTTGAAGTTAAAATTGATTTCTAAAAAATTTTTGAAATTTCGGAAACTCTTTGAATTTGGGTCTGTGGTTCGAAATTGGTCGAAATGGAGGTCAGAATCGGCTTCTTCGCCCCGAATAACCCTAGACTTGAAAATTTGGTGTTGGCTTAAATTTAATTTAAATTTGTTGTTTTTTTAAATTCTTTCTTATTGACGAAATTTCGTTGACGAATAGTCTAATAACGAAAAGTCGTTGACGAAGAGTCCATTGACGAAAAGTCGTTGACGAAGAGTCCGTTGACGAAAAGTCCATTGACGAAAAGTCATGGAACCCCCCCCCCCCCCCCAACGAATGTGTCATTTGGAAACCTTTCGTCGGAATGGCATTTCGAACATTTGTGTGCATCCGGTAGGGGTCGTTTGAGTCTGGCCGGTTGAGTCTGGTGGCCAGTTGAGTCTGGCCGGTTGAGTCTGGTTAGAAGGAAAAAAAAAAGTTGCAATATTTAATTTTCTGAACCGGTTTCAAAAACCGTTTAAATATTATAAAGGCTTAATTATTCTTTTTTTTTTAGACTTAGAAAACATCTAAGAAGTCGATTTAAAGTAATTTTTGCAGATTTTCAAAACAACTTAATCGGTTCAAAAAGCTTTGCTACAACATTATTGATCAAAATTCGGTTTCAGCACCAAAACAAGCCTAGAGAAGTTTTTTTTGGAAGTTTGACGAAATTTTATATGAATTCGGCTCTTCCGACTTTTGTCCGATTTTGGCTTACTGGACCATTTGTCGTCGTGTCATATGTATGTGACACTTGAGCTTAGGCTTAAACCTAAGCTAGCCTAGGCTTAGGCTTAAGCCTAGGCTTAAAGCTATTCTATGTATAACCTGAAAAACAAAATTTTTTAGGCGCCTATTTCGAGATTTTTCGAGCCTAAAAATAAACCTTTATAATATTTAAACGGTTTTTGAAACCGGTTCAGAAAATTAAATATTGCAACTTTTTTTTTCCTTCTAACCAGACTCAACCGGCCAGACTCAACTGGCCACCAGACTCAACCGGACAGACTCAACTGGCCCAGACTCAACCGGCCAGACTCAAACGACCCCTACCGCCCTCCGCCTCCTTACGAATTACATCCAAAATCGTATCCGAAAGCTCCCCGCCCTCCGTATAAAATGTCCATGAGCCCAATTATTCACAGCCCCAGTTTGGCCGTGTCGTCAGAGATGACTTCCCAAAACTAAAATAAACTCCAAAGTTTGGAAATGGGAAGTGATTGGTGTTCGACCTTCGACCCAATCTGATTGCCCGGTTTGGAAGTGCAACCAGAGTTTGAGATGAGATTTGAGGCTGACGAAAATTGCACCGAGCAAAAAAACACCAATCTCCCGCCAAAACTAAGCCAAGCTGTGAAAGAAAGACCCCCAACCGTGAAAATTCTTGACATTTTGACGTGAATTTAGGAAAATGAAATGGCCGCAGGAATGGACAATTGGATTTGACAAAAGCGACGGTTGAAGAAGTATGATTAAAGCTCGAGTTATGTTGAGTTCAGTCTTCACATTAGCTAAGCCCAGCTCTTCTCCCCCATTGTGCCGACTACTGTTTCGTCGGCTCCATGTTCGGGATCACCGGATGGGTGACAATGTCGCCGAATTTCTTGAACTTCGTCAGACTCAATTTTCGCGGTGACGATGAGCGCCGATTTTTGATAATAGCCCGCGGGGAAGGTGGACGGAGGGCCTGAGGACTGGCGGAGGAGTGGGATTTTGGCAACTGTTGAGGGTTGGTTGTTGCCTGGGACGTTGAAGTGGCGCACTGAGCATGGGGAGGTGAGGTCCCCTGGGGGGACGAGGGGTCTGCCACTGAGCAGTCGCTGCTAGCCACGTGGGAAGAGGGGGAGGGGGCCAGTGAAGGCCGCGGCACGGAGGAAACACGATGGGAGACGGGCGAGCGAGAGGAAGAGTGCCGGAACCCGGCGCCAACAATCCCATCCAGGGACGAGTCCCGCACTCGCCCGACCATCGAGCCCCCAGCAGCACCGCCCAACGTGTTCAAAGCCAACACCTAAAGCGTTAGCGCTTTTAATCCAAAAAAAAATGCAAAACAAAAGGCATAATGTTAAAACCAACTGATTTTCTTCTCGGTCCTAGCTTCTTGTCGGAAAGCTTCTCCAACCTCTCCCACTCTTCTTGGTACGTTTCGTATAGCTTCTTCGCGTTCCTGCCGTACTTCTGCTTCTTCTCCTTGAACTTTTTTGGTTCCATGTCCGTCATTTTATAAGATGCGTCATCCACGATCACTAGTGGCGGCGTCTGCGCGACCAGTTGGGCAGGCGAGGCAATGTCGGGATCCGGCTCCACCAGATTCTGCTGTGGACGGACAACCAACTTGGGCGGCTCCATCCAGCTCAACGCCTGCTCTTCGGGAAGAACATCGACGGCACTCGGCAGTTCGTCCATGTCGATTGCGATAAACTTGCACAATTCCAGATTCTGAAAGAAAATGCTTTGTTGTATAGTCTGACATAATTAATGCAACTCGAATCTGTCCGGTCGCTGTGTTGCTAAGTAAAGCATGCTAGCTGAGCTAATGGGCCGATTTAAACAGGTGGATTCATCCAGACACTGGAGGACGAACTCACCAATTGTTTGCTTCTGTCCGGCGACTGTTCTAGCGGAAACGCCCGCTCCACCGGCGGCCCACCAAAGAAGCGTTGGTTTGCCCGTGCCATGGGGGGAGGACTCGGGTGCGGTGGCTTCTTCGGTAAAGGCGGCAATCGCTGTTCCAGCAACGGCTTCTGTTCCTCGGGCGTCGGTGGCCCCGGCTCCTTTGGAGGCAACAAATCCTCATTTGTGTCCGGCGGAGGCTCTCTGCCCTCCTGCAATTGGGGGGTGGTCATCGATCGGCTAACTCATCCTAAAACCCACATTCAACGCAATTTGCCTCTCCACAATGTTCTCCAAGTCAATCTTGTCGAGCTCCGAAGGGTCAATGCCGCACTTTCTGCCCACCGCATGCAGAAGATCCTTCACACGCAATCTGGGATGAAATTAATTGAGAATAAAGCCTAATCTTCATATTTCTCCCGTTTCACATTCTCATTCTTTCCATTGTCATTTCTTTAAACCGCAAATTTAATGGTTCTTCCTTCATCAATGATTAGAGAAAGTATGTAATTAATGTACAGTATTTGTGTACTATTGTAGTTAAGTTTGTGTCCCTAATTTTGGTCTAATTTTTTCTTTGTTTCCATCTCTTAGAAAGTGTTTCTAGAGGGGTTTCTGGGGCGTAGAATCCGAGTCTGACTCTGTTTCGACAAATCTCAAACCCTGGACCCAAATTTGAACATTTTGTCGAAAAAAAATATCAATTTTTGGCCTCGAAATCATTCAGAAGCATGAATTCAATCATTATTTGCCTTTTTCTGAAGATTTGAGGCCGAAAATGGATTTTTGGAAATTTTTGATTTTCGATAAAATGTTAAAATTTGTGGTTGAAATGGTTGTCAGAACTTCATCAAATTCCATTCAATTAAGTCGGCAGTTTAAAATAGATCGTCAGAACATCAAAGAATGGCAAAAGAATGAGCAAAAACTGCCCTCTTTGCGGGGAGAGTGGTTGTCAGTTATTATTAAAAGCGGTGAAAAAATAGTTTCTGTTTAAATTGACCTCCATTTCGACCGATTCTGAATCCCGAACTCGAGATCAAACGTTTTTTCAAAAATTAAAAATCTTCCAAAAATTAATTTGGCCTTAAATCGTGCACAAAGCACAAAATTATAACAAAAAAGCAATCCAGATATTGATTCCCTGAATTTGTAAATCCCTTTTTTTCAAATACAGCCAATCTACCGCAAAAAATCAGCGGTTGCTCTTGATTTGTCCATCTTTAATGCGCATTACTAATTAAGGTTAAGAAAAAAAAGAGTCAAAAATAAGGCATCGGAAATCAGATGAGAGAAAGGAGGAGAGGAGGGAGGTAGGAGGAGAAGGAGGAGGTAGGAGGAGGTGGGAGGAGAAGGAGGAGGAAAAGGAGGAGGAAAAGGAGGAGGTAGGAGGAAAAGGAGGAGGTAGGAGGAGGAGATAGGAGGAGAAGGAGGAGAGGAGGAGAAGATAGGAGGAAAAGGAGGGGGTAGGAGGAGAAGGAGGAGAAAGGAGGTGAGGGGAGGCGCGGTGGCGCCACTCTCTCCCCGGTTTTCTCCCCGACGGCACTCTCTCTACTCTCCCCAACCCGTTAGTCGTTCCTTCCTTCGTCATCTCTTCTCTTTCCTTCCCCTTTGCGAGTCCCAACAAAAAATGTCTTTGTGCCACACCCATGCCCCCCCCCTCCAACAGAATAAAACTCAATGCTCCTTCACTCCTCTCACGGCATGGCATTTTCATCGAAAACCATTCAGCCTGAAAGTGCGGTGTTTGTGTCTTTTTGGCGGAATCCGCCCATCCCTCCCCTCTCACAGCAAGGAAAAGGAGTGATGCCTTCCCTTCCGCCTCCAATCCCCTCAGAAAGCCTTCCGCCTCCAATCCCCTCAGAAAGCCTTCCGCCTCCAATCCCCTCAGAAAGCCTTCCGCCTCCAATCCCCTCAGAAAGCCTTCCGCCTCCAATCCCCTCAGAAAGCCTTCCGCCTCCAATCCCCTCAGAAAGCCTTCCGCCTCCAATCCCCTCAGAAAGCCTTCCGCCTCCAATCCCCTCAGAAAGCCTTCCGCCTCCAATCCCCTCAGAAAGCCTTCCGCCTCCAATCCCCTCAGAAAGCCTTCCGCCTCCAATCCCCTCAGAAAGCCTTCCGCCTCCAATCCCCTCAGAAAGCCTTCCGCCTCCAATCCCCTCAGAAAGCCTTCCGCCTCCAATCCCCTCAGAAAGCCTTCCGCCTCCAATCCCCTCAGAAAGCCTTCCGCCTCCAATCCCCTCAGAAAGCCTTCCGCCTCCAATCCCCTCAGAAAGCCTTCCGCCTCCAATCCCCTCAGAAAGCCTTCCGCCTCCAATCCCCTCAGAAAGCCTTCCGCCTCCAATCCCCTCAGAAAGCCTTCCGCCTCCAATCCCCTCAGAAATGGAATGGACATCCCCCTCCCCGTCTCTCCCCCCCTCCCCCCCCCCCGTCTCTCCCCCCATCCGTCCCCCACTTCCTCCTCATCTCATCATGTTTTGGTTGGCTGGCTGTTCTTCTCTCCGCGTTTCCGCGCCAATTAATCCGTCCCGAGGACAACCAATCCCTTCAATTTGAAGAAAGGATGATTGGTCAGAATTTGGCATTCACTTCCTAAACATTCTCTAGGAAGTTCATCATCCACTGGACTCAATGTTGGAATATTCTTCGGCCGTGGCATCCGCGTCCATTCTTCCTCAGATTGGCACTAACCATAGAGAGCAACTGCCGGCAAAAAGAACGAATTCATTCAGCGAAGGTGGAAGTTTCTCAGCGATGATTAGTGCGGTGAATGACGGCAGAGTCGGCGTCTACCAAACTGCGCAGGACTCCCCCGGCGCGGCTGATCAACAACAAATGCAGCAGCCGCTCGATCTGTTCATGGACTTCACTCGCCCTGATGGCCAGAGGACAAGGCCTCTGCTGGTGGACGGCAAACGACTTTATGTGGACGAGCATTACATTTCGGTCAGTGGTGCCGTCCAGCAAAAGGTCAACCCTTCCGCTGAAGGTGTGGTCCCCGGTGTTGCGATCCTGGTGTATCGAGTGCCCAGATCGGGAGTTGATCCTGGCTAATGTGCAGTACGATCACGTGCTGGAGCTGTTGCTGGCCATCCACCCCACGTACAAAGAGGTGGACGAGCAGACCGTGCACATCCTACTCCCCCTCGCCTTTGACTACCAAGTAACCAAATCAATGATCCTTTCAATGGTTCTGCGGTAACAGATGGACGGCCTCCTCCATCGATGCGAGTGTTTTTTGGTGGCCAACAAATTGCCCTTTCTGGAAAAAGTGTGGCTCGCCGACCGCTTTCAGCTCAACCGCCTGCTTTCCCTGCTTCTCAGAGAACTGCGGCCAAGTGTCCATAAGTTGGACCTTAGCGGACCCCGCTATGCTGGCCTATCGGACAGGGTCAAAGTGCTGTTGTTGGAGCGAATGCACGGGTCGCCGGCCCCGGAGGTAATCAGTGGAGTCTCACCCACAACTATAAATATGTAATGCCACGTTTAAGGAACTGCCGGAACCCCCCATGGACATGGAGCATTTGCTGAGTGCAAGCGACCTTAATTTTGCCACAGTTAAGGCGAAAACAGGACGTGCCTATCATGTGAATCCGTGTGGGTCTATTTTTAAGACCCAAAACAGAAAAGGAAATGAAGAAGGCTTAGGCTTATCATCCTTCCCCATCAGATTACGTTGCCGCCTGGTCCTCTCTCTTCCAGGATAGGCTGTGCAATGGGAGTTCCGGAGACGGAGTGCCCAATGAGGACGATTTGATCTATTGTCCATGTTCCAGCGAAGAGCTGAAGTACTTTCTAATGGCCATTTACCCGCCCCAGTTGCGGGTCACCGGTGGGTCACTTCTCCACGTCCTGCTCCAACAGTTCCCTTATGTGCAGAATGCAACATTGCCCCTGTGCTGATGGCTGCCTGCAAATTGGAGTCCCAAGGACTGCTCCGCAAGTGCGCCACCATCCTTCTCAGTCCGCACACGCAATTGAGTGTCTTCGTCCGTCTTTCTCTGCTGGACCGGTGTCGACTGCAGGAGCTGCTTGCCCAGTGCTTGCAGATGGTGCATAGGCCGGAGAACTTAGTGGAGATGAGCCAGCAGCAGACATGTCAGTTTGTTGTGCACATTTGAGGTGGGATGGGTTCAGGGATGCGATCGGCAAAACACAAAAACGTGGAAAACGAGTTCAAAAACGTGGAAAATTTTTTAAGCCTTTAAATTAAAGTAAAATTGCTTAAACAATCATTAACTAGCATATTTATCTCCACTTTTCACCATTTTGAGCAAATTTGGTTGAGAAGGAAGTAATTATTAGAGATGGGATTCTCAAGTTTTAACCTGTTTTTTTGCGAATAGGGAATCATGTAGGGTTGGACGGGACCAGGACCAGTACTGAAATGGTCAATTTTTCAAATTTTGGTAACTGAAATTTTGGTCCCAGTTTTTCAAAATTCCTTTAAAATCCCACTATAAAAGTCCCGGTTTTTACAAAATGATTTTTTTTCTTGTTTTTGTCCAGCAGTCCCGGTTTTTTTTACCGGGACCAAATTTAGTCCCGGTCCCGGTTTTTCCAAAAGTCCCGGTCCCGTCCAACCCGAGAATCATGAAAGAAGCCCAAAAATAGCATTCTGTTGTGTCCGGGGTTATAGGGTTTTAAGACCCTTTGATAGTCCAAAGAGGAGAGGATAATTATTGGAAAGGAAAGGCATTATAAACATAAAATGGTGATCGGGAGAACCGGGGTCTCGAACGACCTCAGAAAAGCAGTCTCAGAACAGTCCACAATAATAGGGTAAGGCAGACAGACCCCCGAATGGGAGTTTGGGGTGAACTTAAATAGTGACACGAGATGGGCGGAGATAAGGTTCAGAGCAGAAGGGATTGGGGCGATGCACAGAGATTTGAATGGGGAAGAATGCTTATGTAACAGATGGGTGAGTTTGGCATTGGATAGGATTAGGAGGATGGCTTGGCATTGGGCAGAATGTTTATGGGGGATGGTTAAATCAGAGGGAACAATTTGAGACAATTTACAATGTGGGGAATATACAGAATGCGGATTCAGCACATTCATTTCGAAAAATTTTAGAATTAGCGACTTTTTAGTCAATATAAATCAATATTTTGGCATTTTGAAAATCAATATTTCACCATTTTTTTATAATAAATCAATATTTTAGGGATTTTTCTTAAGAAAAATGCAATTTTTTGGCTTTTCCGAAAATTCTTGAAAGAAATTCAATATTTCAGGCCTTTTCCCCAAAATTTCTTAAGAAAAATGCAATAAAAACAAAAAACGTAACCTTAAAAACAAAAATGCACCCCTAAAAAATGACCCTTTCTTTGACCAAAAATCCACCCCCCAAAGATCGACATTTTCCCTAAAATTTATTTATTTGATTTTTTATAAAATTTTCAAAAACATGTAAAAAATAATACATTTGCAATTGTGAGGGCAAAATTAATAAAGATTAACGAATTTTCAAGGGTTTTACGCATAAAATGACCGGATTTGGTTAGTTTTAGCCCATTTTTTTAATCATTTGGCATTTTTGGGGGTTTTTGGGCAATATTTTAAGTAAATATTTCACGTTTTTTAGTCAATATAAATCACATCTCCAGGCACGTATTTAGGGGGGGGGGGGGGTCACGTACCCCCCCCCCCCCAAAAGGAAAATTTAAGGGAAAAAAACCATAGGGGGCACCCTTTTGATTTACAAATCTGAAAAATTTCTTCACAAATGCGTTAAAATCCAAGAAAATTTTTCCCGACGACGTCTATCGGCGCCGTCGGACCCTTACCACTCCTAAAAACTTAAAAACAGTACCGTATTTTTTAAATTTTGGTTGCAAATCCCTTAACAAAATTGAGTCTAAAATCCAAAATTTCTCGGCGGCGTGGAAATTGCTTAAATGGAATAAAAAATAAAAACGAAAAATGCCCATATAAGCGAACAATTTTCGAAAAATTTCTTTTAAAAATACAAAACGGGACACCCCCAAAAAAATTTGAAAAAATTGCTTAAGAAAAATGCAATAAAACCCAAAAATGCACCCCTAAAAATCGATTTTTTTTTCGGTACCCCCTCCAAAGCAAAACCCTAAATACGTGCCTGCACTGCACGTTTCCGCGGCAAAATCGCAACCCTGGATGGGTTGGCCGATTCGGTGATATATTCGACTACTTTCCTCCATTCAGATGAATGTTTGTCCATCCGAGCAAAAGCGGAGATGGTAAAAACCAAAAAAGACAGCTCCGAAGAAAAGAATACAAAACTTAACGCAGATGGACAGATTCGCCTCGTTGGTACAACTCCAGGGAGGCTCAAATTGGCCCGCTTCAATTTCGGGACAGCCGGCCTCTTCGTCCGCGGCAATTCACCTCTGTTCGAGGTATTCCAGTCTTAGGCTTACACTGAACCTTGTGCCGAACTTTACTTCTGCGAAGGTGCAAGACACAATCGGCATGTGCGGAACTTACATGGCAGTGTCCTCAATGCAAAACATACACATCGGCGGCATCAGTCGAACCCTCCGGACGACATTCTGTTGTCAGTAGCCAGCAGAAACAGCAACAAATGGGCAATGGCATCGGAAGCGGCGGAATAGGACGAGTGGCAAACCGATGAGAGGGCCAGGCCTCCCCCCCCCCCCCCCAATCACTTAACTTGCCATTGTCCGTCTCTATTCTCTCACAAACATTGGCACTTATAAATAAAGAAATCTTAAATTAACTCACGTTTTTCCTCCGAACCATATTTTGGTGCTGGCTACGTTTTTCATCTTCTTTCCAAAGTGGTGTAACTTCTTCATGTATTCTGAGCCAATGTCAATGGCGATAGTGGTGATGGCCAACCCAATGCATACGTAGAGGAAAGTAATCGGAAGGAAGGCCCATCTGAATGCCGGGGGGGGGGGGGAGTGAGGAAACGGGGACAGCCGGGGGGGGGGGGAGTGAGGGGAGGGAACGGGGACAGCGGGGGGGGGAGTGAGGGAACGGAGACAGCCGGGGGGGGAGTGAGGGGAGGGAACGGGGACAGCGGGGGGGGGGAATGAGGGAACGGGGACAGCGGGGGGGGGGAGTGAGGGAACGGGGACAGCGGGGGGGGGGGAGTGAGGAAACGGGGACAGCCGGGGGGGGGGGAGTGAGGGGAGGGAACGGGGACAGCGGGGGGGGGGGAGTGAGGGAACGGAGACAGCCGGGGGGGGGGGAGTGAGGGGAGGGAACGGGGACAGCGGGGGGGGGGGAATGAGGGAACGGGGACAGCGGGGGGGGGGGGGGAGTGAGGGAACGGGGACAGCGGGGGGGGGAGTGAGGAAACGGGGACAGCCGGGGGGGGGGGAGTGAGGAAACGGGGACAGCCGGGGGGGGGGTGAGAACGGGGACAGCCGGGGGGGGGGAGTGAGGGGAGGGAACGGGGACAGCGGGGGGGGGAGTGAGGGAACGGAGACAGCCGGGGGGGGGGGTGAGAACGGGGACAGCCGGGGGGGGGTGAGGGAATGGGACAGCCGGGGGGGGAGTGAGGAAACGGGGACAGCCGGGGGGGGGGAGTGAGGAAACGGGGACAGCCGGGGGGGGTGAGAACGGGGACAGCCGGGGGGGGGGAGTGAGAACGGGAACATTCGGGGGGGGGGGGGGGGGAGTGAGGAAACGGGGACAGCCGGGGGGGGGGAGTGAGGAAACGGGGACAGCCGGGGGGGGGGGGGTGAGAACGGGGACAGCCGGGGGGGGGGTGAGAACGGGGACAGCCGGGGGGGGGGGGGGTGAGGGAATGGGACAGCCGGCCGTTAATGACCTGGAAGGGACGAGCTGTCCGAAGTCAATGGCTGTCAGACAAAGAAAGTTGTAGTAGATTCCGTTGTAAAAGTCGAACTAAAAAAGACAGAGGGGAAAGGGAACATGGCCGTTTGGCATTGAGGGTTAAAACGTCAAAGGACCGGACCGTTCCATTCAGAAGGGGCAGAAGGACAGCCCCGAAGCACACGTAGAGCAGGAAGGCGACCAAAAGACCGATGGACATTACCTTACAAAATTAGGACACATTATGGCCATTTAAGCTGGTGCTAGGTCGTTTCGTAAATTCCGCCACATATATTTTATAAAGAGTTTTAGACATTAACTTTATTCACTGCACTAAATCACTTAACCCTTATACCATTGGAAAACTAAATGAGTAGAGAAAGCAATACAGCAAAGGTGAAGCGGTTTGATAAGTTTTAAAAAAATTTATAATGTAAACTGCCAAAAATCCAATTTTTTTTGTGGTTTTCTGATCATAACTTTTTTAAAGTTGATTTACTGCTTAGTTTAGTTTTACAAACAGCTTCTATGCATCTAGAGTTTTCCAATGGTATAAGGGTTAAGTGATTTAGTGCGGTGTGACCGATCGATCACCTCAATGGACGAATCGCCAATGTCCTCGCCGGAGATTGACACGCGCGAACGACGCCGTCGTTCGCGATACGCTTCAATCTGTGGGGACGGAGGCGTGAAAAGGCCAAAAATAACAGAAAAACAGCAAAAAAAACACACATTTTTTCGGGTGGCGCCTGCAAATTGATTAAGATATTGGCCAATGTTTGCAATGATCTGTGATCAGAAGGGAATTGAACGCTCCTCTGAATTTTTCGTTCTTACGATCATTGTCAGCGGTATGCCTAAAATTGTTGAAAAAGCATTTACTGAAAGGTTGGTTACTCCCAGCCAGGGTTGCCGATCGAAACTCGCTTTTTCACAATCAAAACTCGAAATCGACTCAAAAAATTTGGCAACTCTGACGGGGAACCCTGACATTTGGCAACTCTGACGGGGAACCCTGACATTTGGCAACTCTGACGGGGAACCCTGACATTTGGCAACTCTGACGGGGAACCCTGACATTTGGCAACTCTGACGGGGAACCCTGACATTTGGCAACTCTGACGGGGAACCCTGACATTTGGCAACTCTGACGGGGAACCCTGACATTTGGCAACTCTGACGGGGAACCCTGACATTTGGCAACTCTGACGGGGAACCCTGACATTTGGCAACTCTGACGGGGAACCCTGACATTTGGCAACTCTGACGGGGAACCCTGACATTTGGCAACTCTGACGGGGAACCCTGACATTTGGCAACTCTGACGGGGAACCCTGACATTTGGCAACTCTGACGGGGAACCCTGACATTTGGCAACTCTGACGGGGAACCCTGACATTTGGCAACTCTGACGGGGAACCCTGACATTTGGCAACTCTGACGGGGAACCCTGACATTTGGCAACTCTGACGGGGAACCCTGACATTTGGCAACTCTGACGGGGAACCCTGACATTTGGCAACTCTGACGGGGAACCCTGACATTTGGCAACTCTGACGGGGAACCCTGACATTTGGCAACTCTGACGGGGAACCCTGACATTTGGCAACTCTGACGGGGAACCCTGACATTTGGCAACTCTGACGGGGAACCCTGACATTTGGCAACTCTGACGGGGAACCCTGACATTTGGCAACTCTGACGGGGAACCCTGACATTTGGCAACTCTGACGGGGAACCCTGACATTTGGCAACTCTGACGGGGAACCCTGACATTTGGCAACTCTGACGGGGAACCCTGACATTTGGCAACTCTGACGGGGAACCCTGACCTTTGGCAACTCTGACGGGGAACCCTGACCTTTGGCAACTCTGACGGGGAACCCTGACCTTTGGCAACTCTGACGGGGAACCCTGACCTTTGGCAACTCTGACGGGGAACCCTGACATTTGGCAACTCTGACGGGGAACCCTGACATTTGGCAACTCTGACGGGGAACCCTGACATTTGGCAACTCTGACGGGGAACCCTGACATTTGGCAACTCTGACGGGGAACCCTGACATTTGGCAACTCTGACGGGGAACCCTGACATTTGGCAACTCTGACGGGGAACCCTGACATTTGGCAACTCTGACGGGGAACCCTGACATTTGGCAACTCTGACGGGGAACCCTGACATTTGGCAACTCTGACGGGGAACCCTGACATTTGGCAACTCTGACGGGGAACCCTGACATTTGGCAACTCTGACGGGGAACCCTGACATTTGGCAACTCTGACGGGGAACCCTGACATTTGGCAACTCTGACGGGGAACCCTGACATTTGGCAACTCTGACGGGGAACCCTGACATTTGGCAACTCTGACGGGGAACCCTGACATTTGGCAACTCTGACGGGGAACCCTGACATTTGGCAACTCTGACGGGGAACCCTGACATTTGGCAACTCTGACGGGGAACCCTGACATTTGGCAACTCTGACGGGGAACCCTGACATTTGGCAACTCTGACGGGGAACCCTGACATTTGGCAACTCTGACGGGGAACCCTGACATTTGGCAACTCTGACGGGGAACCCTGACATTTGGCAACTCTGACGGGGAACCCTGACATTTGGCAACTCTGACGGGGAACCCTGACATTTGGCAACTCTGACGGGGAACCCTGACATTTGGCAACTCTGACGGGGAACCCTGACATTTGGCAACTCTGACGGGGAACCCTGGGGTTACGCCCTCGCTCCAACGACTCACCGCAAATACCGAAGAAAACGCAGAAGAGGCGGCCCGACAGCGTAATGGGAGCGATTCGATTGTACCCTTAACATTAAAGTGATCGCATTCACTTTAATAAATATGTATCATACGGGCCATATTCAAAATCACTCAAAACCACTTTAAGAATTGGTACGCTTCCAGAAAAATCAACTCTATCAAAATCGGGGATTAAAGTGCCCTTTCTTCCTTCGACCAACCCAATGTGGTAACAATGCCGAAGCCATACAGAGTAGCGGTCATCAGACCTACGGAGAATTATTATTGGCTTTGATACAGGGTTGTGATATCTGCGGATTTTTCCTCATTATGTAGTTTTGGAAAGGCCAATGAGGATTTTTTTTTTTTGAAATGCGGATTTTTGTGTTTTTTTGGGAAAACTGACAATAACAAGCATTTTTTCTTAAAAATATAGTTAAAAATTTTTTTTTAAATTTGCCGCGGCGCCTATCGGCGCCGCCGGACCTCTTTCATTACTAAAAAGCTTCAAAATATGCCGTGTTTTTAAAATTTTGGTTAGTAAATCTCTTAACCTGGGCTCCCAAATCAGAGGTTTTAGCCTCATTTTGTGCTTTTTTGGAAGGACAATGAGGCAAAATTTCAAAATTTGTCGGACCCACCTCCCTTTTTTCCTAAAAATTTTTTGAAAAATCCCGGGCAAAAAATAAATTGCTAAAAATGCTCTTTTGTGACAGGAAGTTGCTCAAATCTTTTGTTGGTAACGAGAAATAAAAGCTATGTTTACTTAAATATTTGATTTTAATGAGAAATGTTGATTTGCGGATTTTAAGTACTAAATGAGGATTTTTAAATGCTCCGATGCGGATTTTAAAATTTTGAGATCACAACCCTGGACTTTGATAAGCTCTTTCCTAGCCCCCACCCACCCCATTGTGAACGGGCGTCTGGTTCTGTCTTGAAGCACTGCAGAATCTGCTCGGCTGTATTGTTCACAGCCCAGTACGACTCCTCCAAAGGCAATGGTCCGCGTTCGAGTGCCTTAAGTTTTAAAGTGTTGTTGAAAAGCCTATTTTATGCGTCAAAAATGCATAATATTAAGTCCATTTTAATATTTAATACTTCAATTTAGCGATTTAATTAATTCTCACAGTAAGCGGCTGAAAAAATAATTAAAAAGGGATTAAACGGAAACATTTCCCTTCGTTGTTGTAATTTATATATTCAGAAAGAGCAAATTATGGCTAACGGGAAGAAGTGATTCGATGTGTCACAAAAGAAAAAAAATGTTTAAATGAGTTCAGCCGTTTTGTTTGCGCGAGGACTAAAAGTGTTCCATTCCAAAGGCTTTCCCAACCTGCATCACGCAGGCGCTTTTCCTTCTCCATTCCAGCCGCTGCTGCTCTTCCGTTGCGCCCGCTTCCAATCTGTTGAAGATTAGCCCGCCGATCAGAGCGTATCCGAACACGACGAGCAGCAACGAACAGTGGAGAGTGAACGGCTTCACCTGCTGAAGATGGAGCCAAAGTCGAGAGTTTGACTCGATGTAGAGGGCTGAGCAGAGGCCGTGGGGGAGGGAGGGGGACGGTCGAATCCGACGGTTGCGATGCATTCAACGGATCGCCCCGATTTGGGCGGGCAGATTCGGACAATGGCAAAGGATACAAATGGAATTTGGTTTAGCCGGACAATTTGGGCAATGTCATCCCAATGGGATTTGCGTGCAAAGGGGGAAATTGGTTGTGGGAGATAGCCTTTTTGATGGGGGGGGGAGGAGGGGGAGGGAGGGGGGGGGGAGGGGACGGAGTGGGGGGGGGGGTGGAGGGGACGGGACGGAGTGGGGGGGGGGGGTGGAGGGGACGGGACGGAGTGGGGGGGGGGGGAGGGGGGGGACGGAGTGGGGGGGGGGAGGGGGGGGGACGGAGTGGGGGGGGGAGTGGTGGATTGGTCCGACCGATGAAAAAGCGACTAATTCTATTGCTTTCTTTGGCTTTCTCCCAATTTTTGTTCTTTTAGTAAACCTAAAACAAACCTTTACGCGTGGGGACCGTATAAGCCGGTAAAGCGCTTGGATTAGAAAAACCATCGAAATCGGCGACAATATTATGCAATAATTAGAGAATTCTTAAGCCGTGTTCAATTTTCAGTTAATACGAAAGAAAATGTGTACGGACGCCGATGAAGGGAATTGAAAAAAAGCGTGGGGAGGAGGGAATGGCGACAGGGCCAATGTGCCAACCAGATGAGACACGTTGGGGTGGGGGCATTGGACGAATGGGACAAAATGCGGAGTTCGGACTGCTCCAAAATGGCGGACGAAGTGCAGAAGGAAATTGGCGGATGGAGAATAAGGGGAGAGGAAGGAATTAGGCGTGAAATGGGAGTTATGTCGGTCGGGACAATCTGTCCGACTCGGCCATCATCCGTTCCTTCCTTTTCCCGTTCATTCGATTACGTACCCATTATTGACAGCTGACTTATTTATTCACATTAAGGTGAGAAAAATGATGTCAGTGTTCCGGATGGATTTGTGCTTTAAGCACTCATTAGAAAGACCATTTCGGAACCATTCCCCTCGAGCGTTCTTTCGCTTTATGTGTCCTTTTTTCGGTCCATGCAATCGCCGATCTTTTTTTCTTACGTCGGGGTCAATTGCCTCTCTTTCGCTCCAACTTATATTCCATCTTTTCTCTTTAATCTTAGCCCCCCCCCCCCGAATAAACACTTTTGCCAGGAGCCGAATAGAGGGGCAAATGTGCCACCAACACCAACAGCAGAAGGAAGCAAGTGGTGTTGGAAGAGCGAATTTCATTGTTTGTCTTCGTCCTATCAATTCAAAACAGCTTCAGCAAAGGGCCAATTGTTCACATGGGCAATTGTCGGAAAAGAAAACTCCTCGAATTTTAATAATTGGACAAAAAGAACATTTAGGAGAGAAAACTAAAGGAAAACCCTTTAAAATATAAAATTTGTCAAATCACAATGCCGTCGCCAATCAAAGGTTCAGAAAGGAATAGACGTTGTTGTGGGAAGAAAGCGCTGGTTACGGACTCCATCAGAGCTCGGAGTTGTTAGTTGGCGAGACCGGTACTCCCCGCGTGACCAAACATCGACTGAATATTCCCAAATTACCCATTATTCCCTTTTAAATTTCTATTTTAAGGAGTGTGGTGGGCGGCTGCGGCCGCCTCCGGCACTCAAAATGTCAAATAAACTCAAAATGCACTTTGTTGATTCGCTCTGCTCGCCTCCATGGCGTTTTGGCGTTTGAAAATTTGCTGCTGCCTCTGGTAATCGCCTGCGTTCTGTTCCTGCTGACAGTGAACGCGAGAGATGTTTCATCTCCCAACGAACTCCCCCCCCCCCTCTCACCACATCAAAATGGCGTTGTTGCTGTAGATGAGGGTAATGGTGCGAGCCTATGTTCGCTGTCGGCTGATATTTTTGTTGGTGCGACGTGGAAGAAATAGCGGAAATATTCCAACGGGGGTCGTTGGACGAGATAAGGCCCGTGCCGGGACCGAACGGCAATTGCCTTGGCCTCTCACCGCCAAATTGTCCTTCAATGTCCTGTTTTCGAGGGGCAGCGACGGTCACTTCACAGGCGCTTCCGTCAATGATGAAGTCGCGTTGTCTGAAATGAACAAATTGCGTCAACAAAATTGTAGAAAATGCTTTACAAACAACCATTCACTTTTCTTACAATTTTGAAATTTCTATTTGCATTTAACGGCTCTTTTTGACTAATAATGTTTATAGAAAAATGTTAAACCGACCTGACCAATTCTTTTGCAACAAATGAAGAAGAAAGTGTCAGGAAGGCAAAGCTTCGAAACGGTTTCGGATAGTAAAGGTCTACGATGTCCGAAGTTTTGTCCAAACGACGAATATGTTCCAAGAAGAACTCTCTAAGACGGTCCTTGCCTATGTCATCTTCCAAATTTCCAACGAATACACGCGGATTGACCTTAAAAAGAACTCACAGACATTCAAAACTTAAAATCTCTTTTTACCGAAAGAGAACGGTTTGTATACGGATCAACAGTCTGAAATCTTGGAGGAATTAACGTCATTTCCGAATCCATCTACCTTATCCGTGGAGGAAATACGAGTTTGGCACTCGCGTCCGCCGATTGTATGTAGCGGTTTAGACAGAACCTGGACTTGCTGGTCGTATTGGGCCATCCGAATAAAACCAAAGCCTCGCGACTGTCCATTTTTGTCTCGTTTTATCTTTGTAGAAAATAAAAGATTTCATTTGTTGCTTAGATCTTTTATTTATGAACTAACTGGCCACCTCACTCGTTCAATATGCAAACACTTTTCCTCACTCTTTCGACATTTCCACTGACCTCCGACAGCTCAACGCTTCCAAACTGCCCAAAGTACTCCCTGAGCGCCTCCTCCTCCAAATCGTAGGGGATCCCCACGACGTACAGATCCGAGCAATCTTTGGGTGCACCGGCCACCACCCATTCTTTCCTCGACCTCTTCCCCCTTCTCTCCTTCTGTTCCTCTTCTCTCTCCTCCAACTCTCTTCCGTCCAAGCTCTCCTCTTCATCTCTAACACTCTCTTCACCAAACTCGCTCTTTTCCTCCTGCCTCTCCTTATCCCCCTCTTCATGCTCACGTTTTCTTTGAACCGAAATCTTTGCCTTCTCTTGCTCCACTGCAAATTTTTTTTTTGCTGCAAACACTAACATTTTATAAAAAAATTACAATCCAAATTTTAAAAAATACATTTTAAGTTTTTTAGAAATGGGAGGAGTCCGGCAGCGCCGTCCTTTTGTTAAAAAAATTGACCCTCAAATTCCATAACATTACGATTTTTTAAGAGGTCTGGCGATGCCGATAGGTGACGGAAACGGCAAAAATTTTAGATTCTGACGGCAATTTGTTAAGAAATTAGTCCAAAAATCACGCATTTGCAGAACAAAAGCCCCCCCCCCCCTCTACGTTTTTTTAAATAAAATAATGTCAGCTGATTTTGACAGAATATTCAATTTGGACACTTTCTCTCTCTCTGGTGTTTGCCCTGGTTTTAATGAAATTCGGCCAAATAAACCTTTTCGCCGCGTTTCGCGCACATTTTGTGGTGGACGAAATATTATCGAGAAAGTTTTTCCTTTCCAACCACCAAGCGGAGGACAAAAACAAAGGCTGCTCGCATCCAAGCTGTGTTAAAATTAAACAATTGGAATTTGATGTAAAACGGACTTTGGATTGTATCGAAGGGCGCAGTCAGGGGGAGGGACAATAAGAAAAAAAAGTCGACTCTAGGGGTTTTTTTGGTTTAAATAATTTTTGAAAAGAATAATTCTCTTTAGAAAATGGGATGTTTTGTTTCGCATTTCGGAATTTTTAAAAAAGGGCGCGTAGAATTGCAAAAACTACGTGCCAAAATTGGCATAAATGCCACAATTTAAGCTAATATGTCTTCAAATGGATCTGCTCCACGATTTTTAACATCTTCGCGCCCAGAGGAATCACATAAATAGGAGTCCAGCATTTGGCGGTGAGTCCCATGCTGTTTTTTGTTACGTGCCTTAGCCGACAATCATCGGGAATTGGGGTGCCGACGAATTTTTTTTTTAATATTGGATGTTTTTGTTTTTTAAATGCATGTTTTCTGGGGTAAGAATATGCGTAGAACACGAATCCAAGCTCGGATTTTGCTAATGTCGAAGAACATTTTTCAAAAGTCAAAATGCAACTTTTTTTTTAGGTTGACAAATTTTTTATATTGCACATTTCGACCCCGTTAACGATTGAATTGTTTTCTTATTATTACAAACGTTCCGGTCGGGACCTCAATTCCCGATGATTGCCCCTTAGCCGTTCGCTCAATGGCTGAGTATCGTGATTTTTAAAAAATTCGAATTTGGGCCCAAAACCAAAAAGTACCCGCATTTCATATGATTTTTTTAGAGCTTTTGCGGATGTTGAACCGAAACCATGTTTAAAAAAACAGCCATAGGCGTTACTATTATTCTGAAAACTCACGAGACGACACGCCTTAGACCCGTCGCCGGATTTGTGTATTTAAGCCCGTAAGCTCCCGGGAAGGCATGTTCCAACGTAACTAACTGCAACGATCCGTCCGAATTCATCGGAATTTCGACCGGCTCATTATCGTTTGGATCGATGACCAGAACAAAATCAATCTGAATGTGAGTGAAACGCTTCTCAATCTCTAATATAAATAACCTCATCCACTTTATCATTTGCTGTATTAAATTTCTCATCTGTCAAGTTTCCGTTGTCCATAGCAGGCAAATAGGCACTAAAAACATTTAAATTATCGATTTCGAAGCGGTTTTTGAATTCGGTTCGGTTCTAATAAATAGGTACGAGATTTTGTCAATATAAATCAATATTTTGGCTTTTTGAGGATAAATAAATATTTCGTCATTTTTCATAATAAATCATTATTTTAGGCATTTTTCTTGAGAAAAAATGCAATTCTTAGGCATTTCCAAATAATCTAGATCGATGAAAAAACCTCCAGAAAAATTCACCGCATTGTTTTCATTTTTGGGTTAATGAGCTTTTTTGGGATGTTTTTATAGGGTGGGATTCGGAACTTTTTTGGCTTGGTGGGATTCGATAATGTTTGATTTAGTTAACATTGAAAAAAGTTAGCAAAAAAAAATTAGCTTTTTTAAAAAATTTGGGGGATTCGAGACACTTTTTGCTGTGGGGGGTGTACTTGGATTTCGTAAAATTGGCCCGTTATGTACTGGAAATCAACATGTTTGTACTTGAGAATTGTCATTACTCGATGGGAGCCCTGAAGTAACAGTTAGGGGATCATTCATTAGTAGGGCTTGGAAAAATATGGATATAAAATCGTGAAATATGGCCATAAAATGGGGTAAGGACAGGGTTCCCAGATGAAATTTTTCAAAAAACATCATTTGGGACCAAAAAGCATCATTTTTTAAAAACCTTTGTTTAACCGGTAAATAGTGAATGTAATGTTCAAATGACATATTTTTGATTATCCATGATCGATGTAAGAAGTTTTTGTTTGAAATTAGCATTTGGTAAAACTCGGGGCACGAATAATCGAAATTGGATGCTTTTTTGCTTTAAAAAAATGAAAATGAGGTTTTTTATTAAGAAACCGGAACAAGCTTTTTCATTCAAAATGAAAATACACAGAAAAAAATGGAAAAACATTACGCCAAATATTCAAATTTTAATAGAAAATTTGCATTCTACCAGTGAAATTCTCAAAAAAACACATTAAAATCCTCAAAACACACAAAAAGCAGCAAAAATCATCAGGAGCATCCAAAAAACAACAAAAAAGCATCAAATCATCATTTTTAAATTTTAGCATCATTGACTTTCCAAAAAACACCAAAATGATGATAAATCATCAAATCTGGGAACCCTGGGTAAGGACAACTCGGCAGTGGACAACTCGGCACTGGACAACTCGGCAGTGGGCAGTGTTTTCCCGGTTCCGGTGCCGGTTCCAACGGTTCCGGAACCGCAAAAAATTCGGAACCGATTTTGGAACCGGTTCCCGGAACCGCCAAAACCCGAACCGCTTTGGAACCGGAACCGTGGAACCGTAAAGAGCTTGGAACCGCTTCGGAACCGGTTCCGATACATGTTTTTTCAGTGCATAATGAATTGATTTATGGTTAATTTTTGAAGCGAATAGCCTTTTTACACAACAAAGCAATAAATTCCAAATACAAAGCATCAGCAATTTTGGGCGGGATGACACTTCGTCGACGCGACATTTCGTCGAGTGGAATTTCGCCGGGTTTTTAAATGCATGTTTCTAGGGTAAAAACATGCCTAGATCACAAATCCGTACTCGGATTTTGCGAATCTCGAACCCCGAACCCGAATTCGAAGAATTTTCAAAATTTTAAGACAAGTGAAAAATATTTATTGATGAAACCCAATTGTTTGAGACTAGCAATCGATTCCTCTTGACAAGCTGAGTACGAATCCGCAAAAAGCCTAGTGGTTTCCCTTTTTGGTGAGTCTTATGTTATGTGTTGGGTTCGAACCCGCTTGAGTGTAAGCACCAGTGTTTTCCTGTTCCAGCTTGGCCTGTTCTGTTCCTGTTCTGTTCCTGTTCTGTTCCTGTTCCTGTTCTGTTCTGTTCTAAGATTTCAGAACAGCACAGGAACAGGAACAGATTCAAAATCCTTGGAACAGGAACAGAACAGGAACAGAACAGGCCAAGCTAGAACAGGGTAAAAATTGAAGAATTGAACTTGATTGAGTAATATATTTGAAATTTTCCAATGATTCATTATGATCTCACGTGGCGCAGTGGTTAAACTGCGTGCCTTGATTCAATTTTGTCTAAGGTTCAACTTTTCCTAGTGAAATTCTTTTTTATTCTTTATATTTTACTCCCTGGTGTGGTGTAATGGTGAGTGATATGTGATGCCTGGGGCTGTGGGTTCGAACCCCCTACTTTGTAAATGATTTTTTTTTCTCTTTACGAACTTTGATGGTAATTAAAAATATTTTAGAATTAATATTTTTTGAAGACATAAAAATTTTTTATTTGTATCATTAAACTTGAGAAAAAATCATAGGGGTACCCTTTTGTTTTTAAAAATCAAGACCATTTTTTTAACAATTCCATCAAAATCTTCAAAAAATGGTTGCAAATCCCTTAACAAATTAAGTCAAAAATTCAAAATTTTCTCGGCGGCGCCTATCGGCACCGCCGACCCCCCCCCCGCCCCTCCCCCCTGATGTAAAGCAGAATTCTCAAAAAATTTTGAATTAGGGCTGCTCCCCATTCTCAAAATTGGGTCGCCCCCGACTCTCGACATGACCAACCCCGACCTCCCCGATTTTCCTGCCCCCAAGGGGTCGGGATCAAACCTATTTTGAACCTAACTTAAAATATTTTCGTAAAAGTCTCGGATTTTTGGGAGCAAATTCTCGAGTCTCGGGGTCAACTCTTGGTAAGGTTAGGTCTCGAGCATCACTAGCAAGTGATGAGCACTCTGTTCAATGAATCATCGATTAAAATTTCAGTCTGAATTTCACTCGGAAAATTTTTAATTTGGAACAGTCTAAGAACAGTTTACTCTGTTCTGTTCCTGTTCTGTTCCTGTTCCTGTTCTGTTCTCGAGGTCGGAACAGAACAGGAACAGAACAGACAGGCTGTTCTAAGATTTTAGAACAGAACAGGAACAGGAACAGGTTCAAAATTGTTGGAACAGGAAAACACTGGTAAGCACTTATTTTTTGTTTTCCCCTCTATCAAATAGGCATCCTCTCATTAATAATATTTTTAAAATAAATATTCTAATATTTTTTAACTAAAAATGCGCGCAAAAAAAGAATAGATACAAGAATTTTTGAAATAAATTCATCACGTCTTTCTGAATTTTTGCTTAAATTTCCTTAACAAAGATTGCCAATTTTTGTAAAAATTTCTCCGGCGGCGCCTGTCGGCACCGCCGGACAATCCTCAACTCTTACTTAAACCAGTTTTTTCTCTGAAATTCCGAAGCAAAATTCATAATTTTGCTAAAATTTTGAAGAAATTTCTTTAACAAAATTGAGTCAAAATTTCAAAAAAATTTCTCGGCGGCGCCTATCGGCACCGCCGACCCCAACCCTCCCTAAAAGTAAAGCAGAATCTCAAAAAAAGAATGATGATGACAATGACAACGAAGGTCAAGAAGATCGACAATATGTGTTGCCGGAAAATTAAAATTTTTTAGTGTTTCATAAAAGAAAAATCAAAGTGAAGATTTTATCTTGCCACCTACATCTCCCTTGAAAAGTCCCGGTTGGTCCCGGTTTTTCTGGTCCCGGTCCCGGTTTTTCCAAAAAGTCCCGGTCCCGTGCAACCCTAGTTACAAGCAAATGAAGCTAGCCAAAACCATATTGGAAGGGACCCTTTTGTATGTTCGAATTCGGGTTCGGAGTTCGAGATTCGCAAAATCCGAGTTCGGATTCGTAATGTACGCATGCTTTTACCATAGAAAACATCAATTTAAAAATTCGACGAAATTCCACTCGACGAAATGTCGCGTCGACGAAGTGTCGTTTTTGGCTTCGTCGACGAAGTGTCGTTTTTGGCTTCGTCGACGAAGTGTCGTTTTTGGCTTCGTCGACGAAATGTATTTTTGCTTAGTCGACGAAGTGTCGCGTCGACGAAATGTCAGTCGTCGAAATGTCGGCACCCCCATCATTTTCATGTAATGTAAATGAAAATTTTTCTTACATTTTTCTGATTTTTTTGAAAAATTTTTGGACATATTTACAAATTTTTGAATTTGGAACCGGAACCGTTGGAACCGGTTCCCGGAACCGCGAAAATCCGGAACCGGTTTGGAACCGGAACCGTGAAAATTCGGAACCGCTTCGGAACCGCGGAACCGCCAAAATCCGGAACCGGTTTGGAACCGGAACCGCGAAAATCCGGAACCGGTTTGGAACCGGAACCGTGGAACCGTTAAAAAAAATGGAACCGGGAAAACACTGGCAGTGGGACAACTCGGCACAGGACAACTCGGCACTGGACAACTCGGCAGTGGAAATAAATATTTTAAAATCAACAATGCAATTCACCAAATTTTTGAACTTTTTAAAATATATTCAACAACATCAATATGAGAATGATGAAGAAAATGAGGAAAAGATGATGAAGAGGAAGGGCAATTTTGAAGTGAAGAAGATGAGAATGCATTTAAGAAAATCGATGTTGTTGAATAATATTTGGTAAATTGCATAATTTTGAAGAAATTGATGTTGTTGAATATATTTTAAAAAGTTCAAAAATTTGGTGAATTGCATTGTTGATTTTAAAATATTTATTTCCACTGCCGAGTTGTCCAGTGCCGAGTTGTCCAGTGCCGAGTTGTCCTCACTGCCGGTTGTCCGGTGCCGAGTTGTCCCACTGCCGAGTTGTACGCGCGCCCACAAAATATGGACATAAATACTCAAAATATGGGCAAAAACATGGACAAAACACCAAAAATGGACATAAAACTTGATCAAAATTTTATATGTAAATTAAAAGCATTTCAGAAAAATTTTTTGAAATAAGCAGAATTTTAACAATTTTTATTTTTTGGTGGCAGAATTTTTAGTCGCGAAAAAGTCAATTTTTAGGGGTGTATTTTTCGTTTTTATTGCATTTTTGTTAAAGAATTTTGGTAAAATTGAAGAATACTTGTACCTCACCAAATCCCACAAATTATATATCAATCGACTCCCCTCTAAGCCTAACGAACGAATCTGAAAGAATTTTTTGGCGGAAACCACTTTGAAGCAAGTTATGAGCCCGGGACTGAAGTGTCTTTTTGACCGGGGACTCAGTTACGCCCCCGAATACCCCTAAAAACACCTTTTTCTCAACTTTGAAAAAAAACATTTTTAATTTTTTTACAAAAACATAGATGTCGAAATCATAGATTAGATGATGTCTTATGATAAATCTGATGTCATAGTCGTGCTCAGTGAACTTAATAACCTCCGAATACACTTAAAAAGTTGCATAAAACCTTCAAATTCCGCTCATAAATGCTTTTTTCTTACTAATAAACGTTTATCGTCCCAAAAAAAACGAATTGGGGTCCGTTCATTTTATGTACATATTTTGGCATTTTTGCCATTTGATCCATATTTCGCCATTTTCAAAAATTCCTTAACAAAAATGCAATAAAAACGAAAAATATACCCCTAAAGATCGACTTTTTCAAAATTTTTTTAACTATGCACCCCTAAAAATTGATTTTTTTAAAATTTTCAAAAATGCACCCCTAAAAATTGATTTTTTCAAAAATGCACCACTAAATTGACTTTTTCGTGATTTGGGGAAATATTATATTGAATTTGGAAAAATTTATGAGCATATTTTGCAATTTTTATATGCTTATTTTGCAATTTTTGATGCATATTTTATGCGCATATTTCAAGATTTTATGTGCATATAAATGCCATTTCGTCGACTAAGCAAAAATACGACATTTCGTCGACTAAGCCAAAAACGACACTTCGTCGACCGACATTTCGTCGACTAAGCAAAAATACGACATTTCGTCGACGAAGCTAAAACGACATTTCGTCGAGTCGAATTTCACCAAATTTTTAAATGCATGTTTTCTAGGGTAATCACGAATCCGAGCTCGGATTTTCCGAATCTCGAACCCGAATTCGAACAATTTTTGAATTTTCAAAACAAGTAAAAAATAATTTATTCATGAACCCAATGTTTGAAGCTAGCAAACGATTCCTCTTGTCAAGCTGAGTACAAATTCGCAAAAATTTGCGCCGGAAACCACCATGAAGAAAGTTACAAGCAAATTAAGCTGGCCAAAACCGCAGGGGGAGGGACCCTTTTGTTCGACCAAATGTTCGAATTTGGCTTCGCGGTTGGAGATTCGCAAAATCCGAGCTCGGATTCGTGATCTACGCATGCTTTTACCTTAGAAAACACGCATTTAAAAACTTGGCAAAATTCCACTCGACGAAATGTCGTATCTGGCTTAGTCGACGAAATGTCGGCACCCCCATTCTTTACTTAGTCGTTTTTTTCCCTTAATTTTCAAAGGGTCTGTAACTCTTCTGGAAATGGTTGCCCAACAAAAATTATTTCGGATTCTTACATGACAGACCGAGCGGAGTCGATTGATATATATTGCGTTCGATTTTGAGTCCCGTATGTCCCATTTCCCAAAGCTGCAGCAAAAATCGACAAAAACCTAAAAATCTTAACC
Source organism: Globodera rostochiensis (assembly GCA_018350325.1). Classification (NCBI taxonomy): domain Eukaryota; kingdom Metazoa; phylum Nematoda; class Chromadorea; order Rhabditida; family Heteroderidae; genus Globodera; species Globodera rostochiensis. Next base: position 158,502 of record JAEVLN010000048.1, read on the forward strand.
TTGTTTATTATATTCGGCACATTCAGAGCTTTCAAATGATCTGCTGTTATATTTGGTCTCTCATTCATTTTGAGACGAGGGGTTCAAAGTCGGAGGTGATGAGTTGGGTTGACCCCCCCCCCCTTTTCTTTTGTTTCAACTTTTTTTAAACTACTTTAAATGATTAGTTTTCTTTTCTAATATTACTCACAAATCAGCTCAACGATTTCGATTGATACTAACTAATTAACTAATTAGCTTGAGCATAACCAATGTTAGGACAGGGGAGGGCGCGTTTATAGGGACGAACTGCTTTTCAGGTTCTATCTTTTTTTTGCAAGCCAACGGGATCAGAAGAAATTACTATCATTCGGCAGCATTTAGACTGTATAATCTTTTTGAGGAAGAACGCTAATCATTTAGAGTAGAAAAGTTGTAACAAAAAAAAATAGTCCGTAGCCGAGTTGTCCGGCGAACACTAATCAGTTTTGTTTCATTGAATTTGCTAATGCTAACTTTTAAATTGATTTTTATGCAATGCATAAGCTAACATAAATCAAGAGAAACCCAAGGCAAAATGAGGACAACGATGAAACAACGCTGGAAGGGAGGGGAATGAAAGTGACTGGGGTTGTGACTTCAACTTTGGCCAATTCTGGCTTTTTTGGTAGGTTCTTTCTGTATGTGTATTTCTCCGTGTCGGTGTTGAAGTTGCAACGTTTAAGCGACTGAATGTAGCATACAATATCCCGATTAGTGATAGACTGATTGATCTTTCTGTCCGTTGGTCTGATCGATTCGTTGTTTCCATTCTCTCATTCTCGCTATTTTTCCAGCGGCCTCTTCTCTGCTTGCATCTTTGCCTTCTCTTCTTTCTCCCCCAAATTCTTGCTCTTTTCATTTCGTTGGTCCTCCCGCTCCTCCGCTTGCTCTGCCCGTCTTTTGACGCTCTCTGCTGCCTCCTCTCCCTCTCTGTTTCTTCTCTTCCGCTTGTTCTTATGCTTACAGCACGGCGGCATTTGTCCTCCTCGGCCCAAACGGGACGGCACACAAATGCACGTCGGAATCCCTCCGGCGCCAATCGTCGGAGATTGACCCCCTCCGGCGGGAGAAGCCCCAATTCCCATGCCCCCAATCGACGTCCTAAATTGTTGCAAATAGCGCTACATTATCGATAATGTTGGGCTAGCACGGCGCTAATGTTAAAAACGGCCGAGCCGCGCATCAAAAAATGTCAAACGCATAAACTTACGCTTGTAATTGAGGTGGTAGCGGTGCTCTACCCACAAAACTTCCAGCATTCCCATGTGGTGTTGAAGGCATCGTTTGTTGTTGCATTGGCCCCATGGGGGGAGGTACTCCTCCACCGGCACTCATTGAAGGTTGGAATTGGGGTGATGGTAGAGGTGGTGGAGGAGGAGGTGACGGCTGTTGTTGGGGTATCGGCGAAGGCGGGAGGAGCGGAGCGGCTTGGAGTTGTTGGGGAGGGGGACAGCACGGCTCCTGTTGCACTGTAACGGACGGAGAAGTACTTCTTGATGGGTCTTTTGCACTACCCGGAGTGCAGACACAGAATGGCTGAGGAGGTGGCAAAGGCGGTGCCGGACTGAACTGTGGTGCCATCTGAGGAGACGGAGGGGGAGACAAGCAGCAGTCGCTTTTTTGCAATGGCGTGCAAATGCAGCTGATGGTTAGTGCAGGAACCGGGGACCGGGCTTCTATACCGACTGGAGACGAAGGAAATGGTTGTGGTCCCATCGGAGCCATTTGAGGCCCCATACAGCACGGATCTTGTTGCACTTTGTTCAATCAGTCTCGATATGAGTGAATTATGGAAAAAGTATACCTGGAGTGCAAATGCACATTGGTTGTCCACCAACTCCGCTAAGATCTTGTGAAGGTGGCGGTGGTGGAGGGGGAAGTGGAGGAGAACAACAAGGATCTTGCAAAACTAAAAAAATCCATGAACATTTCATCATTAAACTCACTAGGCGTGCATATACACACAGAATGTCCCATGCCATTGCCCACCATCCCCATCGATGGTGGGGTTTCATTACCCATTGGTCCTGCTCCATTCATCATCGGCTGTACCATGGATGCTGTTCCTTCTGGGCCTATTCCAACGCTTGGCCCCATCCGTCCCATTCCGCCTCCTGGACCCATCGGTCCCATTCCGCCTCCAGCAGGTCCCATGCCTCCCCCTGCACCCATCGGTCCCATTCCGCCTCCTGCACCCATCGGTCCCATTCCGCCTCCAGCAGGTCCCATGCCTCCCCCTGCACCCATCGGTCCCATTCCGCCTCCTGGACCCATCGGTCCCATTCCGCCTCCTGGACCCATGCCTCCTCCTGGACCCATCGGTCCCATTCCGCCTCCTGGACCCATCGGTCCCATTCCGCCTCCTGGACCCATGCCTCCTCCTGGACCCATCGGTCCCATTCCGCCTCCCGGACCCATCGGTCCCATTCCGCCTCCTGGACCCATCGGTCCCATTCCGCCTCCTGGACCCATCGGTCCCATTCCGCCTCCTGGACCCATGCCTCCTCCTGGACCCATCGGTCCCATTCCGCCTCCCGGACCCATCGGTCCCATTCCGCCTCCTGGACCCATCGGTCCCATGCCTCCTCCTGGACCCATCGGTCCAATGCCTCCTCCTGGACCCATCGGTCCCATTCCGCCTCCTGGACCCATCGGTCCCATTCCTCCTCCTGGACCCACCCGTCCCATTCCGCCTACAGGACCCATCCCTCCTCCTGGACCCATTGGTCCCATGCTTCCTCCTCCTATTCCTGGTTCCATCAAAGGTCCTGGCGGTGCTGCGCAAGAGCATATGTCCTGAGGCCTTTGTTGGATGGTTACTGTCGGGGAAAGAAATACTTGATATTTCTGGTTTAATCAGTTATTTTAACTGGTTATGCAAGTACACGCTGTTTTCTGTGGTATTGGCGGTGGTTCCATTTGGGGCCGCGTCGGACTCAGCGGACTTTGCACCATTTGGCAGCACACTGAAGAGCGTATTGTCCGATTGGAAAGAATAAGTCCAACTTGGAGTGCAAATGCACGGTGGGGGTGGTGGAGGAGGTGGGGGTGGAGGCGGAGGCATCATGAACTCTTGTTGAGGGGGAGGAAGAGGCGGCATCGGAGTGCAGCAGAAGGGTTGGCACTGCATGGGAGGGTGCGCGGCACCAACACCGTCGGCCATTGGAGGCGGAAGCTCAGGCCCACAACATCCGCAAATTTGACGTTTGAAGCGTGGCAAGGAAAACAGAAAAGAATCCTGATCAGAATTATTCATAGAATAAGAAGATAGGCCGTACCGACGAGGGGAAGGACAGTGATAAGAACAGTGCCAACACAGCGACTTTTCCGAGTCTATTAAGGCGCCACATGACACACAATGACTTTGATCGGTTGTGGAGAAACTGAGGGAGAAGCAATAAGCGAAAGGAATGGCGTGGACTGTCCGAACTCTTCCCCTTTTGATCTCCCGCTGAATCAAAGCAATAATAACGAGAAGGACTTCTGGCCGCCCAAAAGTCCGAAGAAAGAATGGAATATTCTTTCCTCATCCGCTCATTTCTCCGCTTTCTCCTCTCCGCTTCCCCCCGTCTGTCCACTTCCGTCGCGCCCCCTCCCACCATTGTTTGCGCGACTCTTTGATGGATGGGACCCCCCCCCTACCAATTGCCGGATGGGAGGGGACAATAGGAAGGGGGGGGGGGGGTGACGAGTTGATCCCCCCCCCCCCTCCACCTCCCTCTCAACTCAATCCACTCGAGGTGCAACAACTTTAGCCAATCGAATTGTGCTCGCCATTGGCCAGCCGAAGGAATTGGTGGCGGGGGGAGACTGCGACGGCGCTGGTTTGGGTGGAGATGAGGGAGAAATGCTGTTTACACACACAACATACCGCACCCTTCAGCAGCACATACATTCACAAAACTCCCTCCCGGCTTTCAGTCAATCTCTTCCAAAAAACACCCCCCCCCCCCCACTCAACGCAAAAACAGAGAATTTTTCGCACAACAGTTACCTATTTTAAACGAATAAGTGAGTGGAAAAGCACTCATGCTTTGGGAATAATGGACTTCGCAATTTCGACTAAGCATGTGAATTGCGAAGATTTTAAAAATAAAATCTTTCCATTTTTTCTGAATTCTCATCTCAAAATTTCTCTTTGATTTTAATGTTGCGTTGTACATTTTAGGATCTGTGAAGCCACAAAATGACAAAAATAAAAATGCGGGGAAGGAGGAAATGGGCGGCTTTGGATGACCCGTTTTGAGGGGAAATTTGGCCGGAAGTGACAGTCAAAAGTGGAGGAAAGTGCAACTGAAAGTGCGTAGACAATGAGCTGAAAATGGAATAAATGGAACAAATGAAAACTACGTATTACCGTCATATTTTTGGTATACTTCCGGGATGAAAGGAGAGATGAAGGATGGAAAGATGAAGATGATGAAGGATGAAAGGAGAGATGAAGGATGGAAGGATGAAAGCAGAGATGATGAAGGATGAAAGCAGAGATGATGAAGGATGAAAGGAGAGATGATGAAGGATGAAAGGAGAGATGATGAAGGATGAAAGGAGAGATGAAGGATGGAAGGATGAAAGCAGAGATGATGAAGGATGAAAGGAGAGATGATGAAGGATGAAAGGAGAGATGATGAAGGATGAAAGGAGAGATGATGAAGGATGAAAGGATTTGGTCAGTTGTGCCAGTACAATCAAATTAACGAAAGATGTAAAATGACGGCAATGTCTACGGTCCAATTGAAAAGTTAATATGCTAATATAATCACTCCTCTAAAGTGACCGAAACTCCAATTTTAGCATCTTCATCAAATCTGCTTTCTATCAATTAGCGATCACCTCACAATAATCAAAATTTATTTTCGCACACATTTGAATTTGTCCCCTCGGCTTGTACTTCTTCCATCTCCTCCTCTTCGTCTTCTTCCTCCGCCAAATTCTGCCCCTCTGGGTCCTCCAAATACATTTGCAATCGAAGTGCCGCTGCCACCGCTGCCTCTGCCTCGTAATGTGCCGACCCGTCATCGCCCTCCTCCTCTTCCTCCTCCGCCCTGCCCCTCCGGCACTCTTCCTCCTCCACCCTGCCCCTCCGGCACTCTTCCTCCTTTACCCTGCCCCTCCGGCACTCTTCCTCCTTTACCCTGCCCCTCCGGCACTCTTCCTCCTTTACCCTGCCCCTCCGGCACTCTTCCTTTTCTTCCTCCTCGACCGTCTTCATCTTCAAATCGCAGCCAATTGTGTACATGGAGGCGGTGTTGTTTGTTTCCACAGCTCCTTTTTCGCCCTCAGCCATCGGACTCACTTTGGCGGTGTTCTGTCGTCCGCTGCGCCGGCGTGTGCTCGCCCGCTTCTTGCCCATGCTGGCCCAGGGCTGCCGGTCGGCTGATCCCCATATGGTGAAAAACACAACGGGCAGGAGGGCAATGACGCCGGATATCCAGAAGACGAGCGCCCAATTTTTGATAGAACCATCCTGGAACGGCCAAAATCATTTGGATGGGACGCCGATGCATTGATTACCGTAATGATTGTGCTCGAGATCACTTTGTTACAGATGCTGGCCACAGCCACACAACCAAAAGCAATGCCGGTGATAATGCCCGTAAAGGCAGGGGCAATTTGCAGGAGAGCGGTTTGGACTCCGGGAGTGTGAAGGCCTTAAAACTCAAATTGCCACTGCTGCATTTGGCCGAATGCATTTACCCGCGAAAGCATTGGCCAAGCAAATGAAGCACAGGGCCATATGGTTATGCTCTGTTTGGTTCATCATCGGCACCAAAATCACACAGACTCCCAGGCCAAGAGAAGCAATTCCGTTGAACAGCTTCACCAGTGGTGTTCTTCCGATCACAAAACGACCTTACAAATTAAGGAGAAGAATCATTTTGCTTTGTGCTTTCAAACATCCAACCTTTCTTCCGGGACTGAATGAAAGAGGCCAGCGAAGCGGAGAGCGTTTTGGAAGCAAACAGAATAGCGATGGGCATGGCGGAGAGGAGGCCGTTGGTGGTGTAGCTGATTCCGTCGTACACATCGTTGATGTATTTTGACAATAACTAAAAACACATTGGGGCATCGCGCATTGTGGTTGGCATGGCACCCGTAGTCGGGGCTGAGCTTTTCGAGGTTCGGGTGTTCCGGACCCGAAATTTTGCCCAGCCCTCTGGTGCCAACCGTACTTTAGACTCTTGAGCTCTTAACACTATGCCAATAACAATACTAACACTTTGACTCCATCTTCTACCGTCTTGAACCCTTTCGAAAAGCCCCTTCAAGCTTTCAAGCCATCCCAAAGTTATTCGAATAATATCACCCGTCCGTCGCCCACCACCGCACTTGCCTGGAGCATGATGACCAGCGGGTATTCGTGACAGATTAATGCCGCCACCCCGGCATAAAAAGGCTTGCAGCGAGCCAAATGGGCCCAGGGGATGGGCCTTTTCTCGGTACGTTTTCCTAATTTCTCATCAGCAATTTTCTTCTCCACAAAGAATCTCTCCTGAATGGAAGTGCAAAAGTGCTTCGACGGTTTGTCGGCCGACAACAGCAGCCAGGCTAGCAGAATGGAGAGGCCGATGACGGCGGACACGAAAAAGACGGTGTGCCAGGCGAAGCGCCCGTCCGGATTGTGCACTGACTGATCGCAAATCCATCCGGAGAGAGGGTTGATCAGAATGGTTCCTAGACAACATTAATTCATTACTCTTCAGCCATTAGTCACAGTATTTTCAGGATATAGCCGCCCTAATATGATTACTCCAAGTTTTCAAAAATGCTAACTAATTGGCTAATTTGGGTAAATTGCGAAATCACCATAATAGATAATTTGGAGGCTTCGCCCGCTACTCAACCGATCGATCTTTTTCTCCTTCACCCCCGCTTCGGCTACCAACCGATTTGTCTGCCTCCGGTGATCAGACCGATGGCGAAGGGCCGTTCCTTGGGTGGAAACCATCTGGTGATCAGACTGGAGGTGGACGGCTGGAGGAGAGCATCGGAAACGCCGGTTAGCACACGGGCAAGGACAGCCAACAAAAAGTGAATGGGGGCGACGAATGGGAGGGCCGAGTTGCTGACGACTTCAAAAGGGAAGCGGAGAGTTGGCAACGAACAGAACGCAAAAGGAAACTCAGAAGGAACAGCGCAGCGACGATGGTCCATTTGCTGTTCAGTCTGTCCGCCTGACGCCCCGTGAACAGCATCAACAAAGAACCCGCGTTTTGACCCGCGAACACCAGACCTGAAAGGAGAAGCCGACCAGAGTAGGGTGGGTGTGCCGTATACGGCAAATGCCTTGTTCGGTGGATGTCCAGGGCAACTTTTCCGCCTCTTGGCAGGTCTGTCTGTAAATTTGAGAGTCCCTCCGGGCCCGCCGATGGTCGCATTCCGGATGCGGGAGAGGTTTGGTCAGTGAGGACAACACAACATCGGGGGAAGGTGATAGAAGGGACGACGACTCATTGACTTTTTGAGATTCCGATGAAACGTCGTCACTTCGCCGTCTTCGCAAGCCCAGCAGATCGTCGGTGGGAGTTGTTCCACTGGGAGCATTGCCCAAAGTGACGGGCTCAAAGAGAAGCCTCCGTTTTTCAATTTTAAATTCTCAGAAGAATGTCCCACCTTGTGGCTGTCATTTCGTACCATGCAAATGATGGCGGATGAGATGTTGGAAGTTGAGATGCCGATGGAGACGTAACAAAAACAGAGAAGGAGTGCGATGAAGAAGCGGGTAGAGGGGAAAATGCGCGACTTGCTCATGGAGGAGGAGGCACTGGTGCCACCGATGGAAGAAGGGGAGGGTATCATTAGGTGGGACGAGTTAGCCGAAGAGGACGCTTGATGAGGCTGATGGGCTCGGAAGAATGGCGAGGAAGGCACTGAGGTGTGAAGGGGTGGGGGTTGGTGCCTTTGAGTGATTTGAGGCTTCATATTGAAGCTTCATATGGAGGCTTCATATTGAAGCTTCATATGGAGGCTTTCCCACCTGCCAAAGTGTCCCTTTCTTTCGCCTCCGATGTCCTCGGAGTTGTCGTCGCAGCATTGTCTGAGAACGATCGCTTATGTGTTGCGCGACATCTGCCGGGGTTCGACTGTGCCAATGTTTGGCCACTTTTTTTGGTTGGTCGAAAATCATCGGAAGTGAAATTTGTGGCGGAGGATGGGAGACAAAAAGGGGAGGACATTCGTTTGTATTCGTCGTATATTTCCTCGTCCGATCGGTCGGTCGGCCGCTGTCCCTTTGCTCTGTACTCAAAGGGAAAGTCGTCAAAAGAAGAGACATCCTCAGCATTTAGCACAACAAATGCGCATTTGCTGGAGGGGGAGGGCGCGATGGGTTCATTCGTTAGTTTATATTCTTCCATTTATTGTTGTCTCATGGGGGGGAGTGATCATAACGAATCACTTGCAGATCGAAAGGGAAGGGGGAGGGTCGATCAAAAGGAGGAACAACAACAATGCTGCAGTTGGGAGGAAGGGGAAGATGCTACAAAGGCAAAGACGGGGCGCCGGCAGGTAGAGGAAGATGGAAGGAAGAGAAGAGAAGAGCCTTGAAGGAAGAGAAGAGGATTCAAGGAAGAGAAGAGGATTCAAGGAAGAGAAGGGGATTGATTGAAGGAAGAGAAGAGGATTGAAGGAAGAGAAGAGGATTGAAGGAAGAGAAGAGGATTCAAGGAAGAGAAGGGGATTGATTGAAGGAAGAGAAGAGGATTGAAGGAAGAGAAGAGGATTGAAGGAAGAGAAGAGGATTCAAGGAAGAGAAGGGGATTGATTGAAGGAAGAGAAGAGGATTGAAGGAAGAGAAGAGGATTCAAGGAAGAGAAGGGGATTGATTGAAGGAAGAGAAGAGGATTGAAGGAAGAGAAGAGGATTGAAGGAAGAGAAGAGGATTCAAGGAAGAGAAGGGGATTGATTGAAGGAAGAGAAGAGGATTGAAGGAAGAGAAGAGGATTCAAGGAAGAGAAGAGGATTCAAGGAAGAGAAGAGGATTGATTGAAGGAAAAGAAGAGGATTAAAGGAAGAGAAGGGGATTGAAGGAAGAGAAGAGGATGAAGGACATGGATAATGAAAGTGACTATTCGATCGGAGAGGTAAATGGGATTCGTTGAAAGAATGCAGCAAGTTCAAATGAGAAGAGGAGGGAGGGATGGACTGGTGAAGGGGGGGGGGATGGGGGAGGTGAGTGAACTGCCGAAGAAGATAGGTAACCCTCGTGCGGCTCTGAAGGGGGGGGGGGGTCCCCACCCTTCAAGGATATAATTAGGATAGGGGAAAGATGGGCATGGTTAAGTGCCGCCAACCACCACCTTTGGGTGACAGATAGAGGGGCTGTATTTGAGAGGAGCTCATCCCCCAACGGACGAGTGGACATTTGAGGGTAGCGGGTGCAGTGGGGGGGGCGGGGGGGGGGGACAATAAAGGGGGAAGAAGCACGGGAGGCCCTCTCCCAGCGGGGCACTGACTTTGAGACCGCTTCTGACCCGCCGTCCGTCCATTCGTTCGTCGGGCAAAGGGATGCATTAGCTTCGCTTTGGAAGCTTGTCGATCTGAATGACTTTTCCTGCGTAATCCATTCCTTAAATTGCCCTTCTCGCCAGCTGTTTTTGTCCCTTTCTTCGCGTGGAATAAATTCCCGAGACTGCGGAGGGAATGAATTGAATGATTCGTGAACAATTTGAGTTTTCTCCGCTTTTCCTTTCATCGAAAATGCATTCTTTGCCTATTTAGGTATTTATTATCCATCCCCCAACTGTTAGTTTTTGTTTTGTTTTGTTTTTATTTACGTTTTGAGGGAAACATTCTCAACGGTAAAGCATCAAATTGTTGCCTACTAAAAGAGGTGCCAAAGCTGAAAGGCAAAGTGTTGCTTTTGAAGCGAAATTGTCCTTTTATGGATGGGGGGGGGGAAATAAGGGAATGGAAACTTTGGGAATGCTCTGTAAATTTGGATGGATGGGTTGTGGGATAATTGGGGAGATTGGCCAGAAACTTCGCTGGAAGGGAAAGTGGGGGGGGGGAACGAGTTTGGCCGAGATGGAGGCTTAGTGGGAGGAGGCTTTGGAGGAAGTGAAAGGGAATGTGGCGGAAAGAGCCCAAATGGAAGAGGGGGGGGGGGGGGGGGGGGGACAGTCGCGCGGCTTCACCTCCCCTCCCCCCTCCCCCCCCCCCCGCCTCCCCCATCCATCCAAATCCCAAAGCAAAACCGATTGCTCTCATTGGCCAAAATGGTTGTGATCCATCACTCCAAAGTTAAAGCCGGCCCAATGTGAAGGTGAAGAACATACACGTAAAAAGGATTTGGTGGCCGAGCGGAGGGGGGGGGGGCAAAAAGAAGGCAACCCTCCAACCAATCCAGTATTTTATTTGTAGCAGGGAAAAGGCAAAGGGTACAAATTGTAAATGTGCATCGGAAGGGAAGGTGGCGGGAGGGGGCGATCAGTTCAGAAGGAAAAGGCTGAAAAAGACCAAAAAGGCCCCCCAATTTATCTAAATTTATCTTTTCCCCTTTTTGTGTCTTTTCACCACCGGCGGATGGGCTAACCGACAGCAGACAATGAAAGAATGATTAATGCCAGTGTTTGAGGAAAGCGAAGAGACGAAACTTAACGGCTTTTTGTTGGATATAAATGCTGCTAAAGGGAGCGCAACAAAAAGCAACTATCAGAAGGGATATTTTAGGCGCAAGAAAATGTTGAGGGGAGGGAGGGGGGAGGAAGGGGGGGGGAGGGGGGGGGAGGGGGAGGGGGGGGGGGGGAGGGGAGGGAGGGGGAGGGGGGGGAGGGGAGGGAGGGGGAGGGGGGGGAGAGAGGGGGGGGGGAGGGGAGGGAGGGGGGGAGGGGGGGGGGGGAGAGAGGGGGGGGGGGGAGGGGAGGGAGGGGGGGAGGGGGGGGGGGAGAGAGGGGGGGGGGGAAGACAATAAACGGCATTCAGCCAATTTGTTTCGTTTAAATTCAATTGAATTAAACAAAATGTGGCGGTGGACTCGAGAAACAACCAATAACCACAAAATTTTGGCCGCCCACTTTTTGGTTCACAGGACAAAAAGCTGAATACAAAAGCGAAGTTCGCTAATCCGAAATGAAAATAAATGGTGGCAATTGAGTAAAAAGTATGGCCATTCAGCGGAGCTTTTTCGGACGGTCGGTGGCAGAAGAAACGGCCGACATTCATTCAATTCAATTCATTCATTGATCATTCATTAATTGATCATCGTTTATTAAATTTACACAAATTATTGGCGCAGCAAATGTTTGACGACGACAATAACTGCACGCACTTTTTTTGTTGCAGTTACAGCAGCAGCAGCATTATTTTGCGTGTTACGTAAAGCGTTGATGGAACGAAGAAGCGTTTAATGGGCACAATTCGTTGTTTGATGCGCGGGGGGTGGGGGGCGGCGGTCAGTCAAATGAAATTGAAATTTAAATACCTTTTCACCCGCCCCTCCCCCGTCAAATCCCCACCCGAAAAAATGTTATAAATTCATTCATGTGGAGGGAAAAAGCAAATCGGAGGGAAAAGTGATGATGCTTTGCGTCCGTTTAGTCCGTTCGCGGAAATTCCTTCCGCCATTCGTTTGGTTGGTCCAATCCAATTGCCCCTCCATTTGCTGCTTAATTTTTGGCGGGGCACAACAGACCAAAAATCAACAAATTTCAGTTGGAAATTAGCAAAAAATTCAGGGAAATTGTGGGGGGGGAAGAAAAGGAAAGCCGTGAGATGAGCAAATTACATTACTCACGCCCTTCCTTCCATAAGTAGAAAATCGGTGCATGGCGTAACTTGCAATGATTGGAATGAGCGCGGGAGTGACGAGGACTGACCCCTTAGGGGAATCCCCCCCCCCTGGGGGCCTCTCCCCTGGGGGCCTCTGCTTCCTCCTTACCAAATGTCCCAATCTCTTCGTCCATCAGCAGTTCCATCATATGTATCATCGTCCACCACTTTTTCTTATTCGTCCATCCGTCCTAACATAATCCCATCAGAGTCAGCAGCTGGGATGGATCTGGTTGAAGGGCTGAAGAGATAAAAAGGATCGAAGGATTTGGGGCGGGGAGCAATGGATGCATAGATGGCCGAACAGGTAGAAGGCATCACGGAGGGATTGATTGGATAAGCAGAAAACGCAGAATGAGAAGATGAAGAAAAGAGGTGAGGTGGTCATTGGGGAGATTGATCGGAGGATCGGATCGAATGGTGGAGGGAGGGAAGGAGGGAGAGGAAGGAGGGAGGGAGGGAGGGAGGGAGGGAGGGGGGGAGGAGGGAGGGAGGGGAGGGGAGGAGGGAGGGAGGGAGGGAGGGGGGGAGGAGGGAGGGAGGGG
>JAEVLN010000048.1:177037-287336 GCA_018350325.1 Globodera rostochiensis
TCCCTCCCTCCCTCCCTCCTCTCCCTCCCTCCCTCCTCTCCCTCCTTCCCTCCCTCCCTCCCCCCCCCCTCCCTCCCTCACCTCCTCCTCATCCGATCCAGCACCCGCTTCCGCCCTAGCTTCCACCGACGATTCCACTATGCTCTGTCTTACAATGTTCTTGCACTTCGTCTTCTTCTGCCTTCTCACAGACTCCTGCTGGTCGCCGCCCCTCTTTTCCGATCTTCCTGCGCTCCTCCCTAAAGTCGCCTCCCCAAATTTGGGCTGATTTTCCATTCGTGAAAAAATGCGCTTCAAATTGAGAAAGAAGAGAAACTCCACAGACTTTTCCACAAATATTACGACCAGAAAGAGAGAGGCGAGGCTCGATCGAGGAGTAATACGAAGGGGCTGATCTGAAGCAGAAAAAGAAAAAGCCGTTGGAGAGGGACGGCTGAGCACATCCATTAGACAATCTGCTAATGGGGCGGACGGAATTAATTTGTTGGGGACATAAAGCAAACTCGGACGATGAAAGGACGAGGCATTTGCGTGGAACAGCGGTGAAACGAGCAGGCAAAAGTGTTGTGAGAAGTACAGAGTGATGATGAGCAATGGCACCATAATGAAAGGGACCTGACATGGAGAAGCTGATTTTGAAAGGGTAAATGAAATGATTGGCATTACGGTGGTGATCAGAAGGGGATAAAGGAGGAGGGGCAGTTGCAGTCGAATGGCGAGCAGGGCAAGAAGCAAAGAGAAGGAATAGGCGATGAAGAACGGAAGCAATTGGTGGACGAGTTGGAAGAACGGGGCGTGCAACAGGTAAAGTACAATGCCGTACATGGCGTTGAACAGGAGAAGGGTCCACCCGTAATACTAAAAATAAATGGGAGGGAATTGAAGAGGCATGGTAAAATGTGCCTTGAGGGAGGCGAAAGAGCATTTTACGGCATTTGCTCTTGGGACGGAGGGTCTGTCCGGAGGAAAAGCAGAAAGCACAACACCGGCACCAGCGGCAACAGAACTTGCCATGGAGGACGTTGACGGTGGGAAAAGATTTCCTTTCACCATTTGAGGAAGGATTGACGGGACAGTCAGTCCATGGGAAGGCGCCGGGGGGGGGACGAATGAATGATTTGATGCGTTGATTATTCATTGATGGCCCAGAAAAGGAGAAATGAATGAAGCGGTTAATATTCAGAGGAGGACATTTGGGAAAGAACACGAACGGAGGTGAATGGACAGGTGAGACCGAATTTACATATTCAAGCCGATGCATGAAATTCGTTAAATGTTTATTATTAATACAATATTATTATTATTATTAATTGGCTATCCAAGAAACAAAATGAGCTGAGGACGGACGATATGAATTAATCTTTTGAGCGGAAGTCCGTTCAAAGTTGACGCGCCTTCTGATGTTTAAATTGCGTGTCCACAACCGTTGTGCTGGAGAAAGGGCCCGAAAAGGATCCGGAGCAGCTAAAGCAAAATTTCTAGCCATCATTCGCAGAGTTGCCAAATGTACTTTTTTTGAAAGTCAGAATTTTCAAAAATAATTTTGATTGTTCTATCGGTTTCAGCCCCTAAGAAAACCTATAAAAGTGGTTTTGAGTGCTTTTGAGCCTGGGTGCTATGATACATATTTACCAAACCGGGTCTCAAGGTGCGGAAATGGCTTTTTAGAGAGCTAACCATTTTGTCCCAACTGAGTCCCATGGAAAAAGGACACTTTTATTGGCAAAGTACGGTACACTCGGCTACGGCGGCCAGTAGGTGGGAGGGGGGGGGACTACGGGCTACGGAAAAAATCCGCGCGTGGCCGACCCAAAGTCGAAAATTTCATATTTTTATGCATTTTCAATATTATTTCAAATTTATAAAGTTAAAATATTATAATTCAATCGCTAATCTTCCAAATGAAAAAGTACTTTTGCTGCTGGGCGATTGAGGCTGAGGGTTGGGGATGGGCATATTGCTGGAGGGGCTGCGCGAGGGCGGGCGGTTGAGGCCTTTGCTGCAACTGTTGGGGGTGGAGGAGGGAGCTGAGCAAGTCGATCGGGAACGGGAAAATGATAGTTGAGTTCTTCTCGGCCCTGAAATTTTAAGTAATCTTGACTAATTCAAAAATTTACGAAATAGAGTTGAGGGTTTGTAGATAGCGAAGCTGAAGTGGGAAAATTTAAATGCTTTGATTGGCAAGAAAGACTCCTCCCCCTTACCTGGATCGCCTGAGGGGACTCGGCAATCACGTCGGCCGCTTCCTTCAAAGCTCTCGAGGCTTTCTGCTCCCCCTCCGCCACAATCACCTGCGAAACGCGCAAAGATCAAAAGAAAGAAGTGCCTTCACCGCCCGACCTTTGCCCGAGCCTCCCTGGCCGCCTCGGCCTCCGCGGCCATCGCCCTTTGCAGCTGAACTGGAAGTCGGACGTCCTTCACCTCCACCCTTTCCACCTTAACACCCCACGGTTCCGTTGCTTCGTCCAAAGTCGCCTACGATAAACACAACCTGTTTTTTGCTACACTCCGTCCCCCCGATTCGATTTGGCCATATAATTTAGGGCTTTTGATACGTACACAAATTAAGGCCCCCCGCAATTTCCTCTGATCTTTTCCAATGATCAATGGCAAATCCCTCCCCCCCCTCCTACAAAGTCCGACTTGCATCTGAAGCGAAATCGCTTCCCGGTCGCTGAGCATTTCCGCCAGTGTTTTTGTGCCGAGAATGTTGCGCAGTGTCGTCTGAGCGAGCAGTTTGGTGGAGCGCGAGGCATCCTCCACATTGGTGACGGAAATGGTGGCGTTTGAAATTCTGAGGTAAAATAATCAAACGGAAATTTCGGGAGGGGGGGGGGGGGGAAGCAACCGACCGAAAATAGACAACGGCGTCCACCGCAACGGTAACCTGAGGAATTGGCAAAAAAGAGAATGAAATGCCACCAAATTCGGCTTTACTCACAGAGTCCTTTGAGAGGATTTCCTGCGGTGGCACCTCAAAAGGCAATTAATTTAATCACGCAAACAAAAGCAGCACAGCTCACTTCAAAAGAAAGAACGCGAAGATCGACCTAAATGGCCATTTTGTTTGTTTGTTCATTCATTGAATGAATGAATTACCTTTCGATATGTGTCGATGCAGGGCACAATGAAGAAGATGCCTGCGGGGGAGGGAAATAAATGGCCAATAATGAGTAGGGCGTGTAATTATATGCACATAAAATCTTGAAATATGCGCATAAAATATGCACCAAAAATTGCAAAATATGCACATAAAATGAAAAAATATGCACATAATTTTTTCTAAATTCAATATAAATTCCCCAAATCACGAAAAAGTCAATTTTTAGGGGTGCATTTTTGAAAATTTTTTAAAAAGTCTATTTTTAGAGGTGCATTTTTTGAAATTTTGAAAAAGTCGGTCTTTAGGAGTATATTTTTCGTTTTTTGCATTTTTGTTAAGGAATTTTTGAAAAATGGCGAAATATGGATAAAAATGGCGAAAATGCCAATATGCACATAAAATATGCACATAAATAGCGAAATATGCACATAAATAGCGAAATATGCACATAAATCGTGAAATATGCAAAAATATGCACATGGAAATCAGTGTTTTCCTGTTCCAGCTTGGCCTGTTCTGTTCCTGTTCTGTTCCTGTTCTGTTCCTGTTCCTGTTCTGTTCTGTTCTAAGATTTCAGAACAGCACAGGAACAGGAACAGATTCAAAATCCTTGGAACAGGAACAGAACAGGAACAGAACAGGAACAGAACAGGCCAAGCTAGAACAGGGTAAAAATTGAAGAATTGAACTTGATTGAGTAATATATTTGAAATTTTCCAATGATTCATTATGATCTCACGTGGCGCAGTGGTTAAACTGCGTGCCTTGATTCAATTTTGTCTAAGGTTCAACTTTTCCTAGTGAAATTCTTTTTTATTCTTTATATTTTACTCCCTGGTGTGGTGTAATGGTGAGTGATATGTGATGCCTGGGGCTGTGGGTTCGAACCCCCTACTTTGTAAATGATTTTTTTTTCTCTTTACGAACTTTGATGGTAATTAAAAATATTTTAGAATTAATATTTTTTGAAGACATAAAAATTTTTTATTTGTATCATTAAACTTGAGAAAAAATCATAGGGGTACCCTTTTGTTTTTAAAAATCAAGACCATTTTTTTAACAATTCCATCAAAATCTTCAAAAAATGGTTGCAAATCCCTTAACAAATTAAGTCAAAAATTCAAAATTTTCTCGGCGGCGCCTATCGGCACCGCCGACCCCCCCCCCCGCCCCTCCCCCCTGATGTAAAGCAGAATTCTCAAAAAATTTTGAATTAGGGCTGCTCCCCATTCTCAAAATTGGGTCGCCCCCGACTCTCGACATGACCAACCCCGACCTCCCCGATTTTCCTGCCCCCAAGGGGTCGGGATCAAACCTATTTTGAACCTAACTTAAAATATTTTCGTAAAAGTCTCGGATTTTTGGGAGCAAATTCTCGAGTCTCGGGGTCAACTCTTGGTAAGGTTAGGTCTCGAGCATCACTAGCAAGTGATGAGCACTCTGTTCAATGAATCATCGATTAAAATTTCAGTCTGAATTTCACTCGGAAAATTTTTAATTTGGAACAGTCTAAGAACAGTTTACTCTGTTCTGTTCCTGTTCTGTTCCTGTTCCTGTTCTGTTCTCGAGGTCGGAACAGAACAGGAACAGAACAGACAGGCTGTTCTAAGATTTTAGAACAGAACAGGAACAGGAACAGGTTCAAAATTGTTGGAACAGGAAAACACTGATGGAAATGCGTTCTAGAAGCTTCAAACCAAGCTAAAAACTGTTTCAGACCGTTCCCAGTTCAGGAAAAAAAAATGCATATGCATATAATTACACGCCCTAATAATGAGACAAAACAGAGAATTTGTTCGCCCTTTAAAACAAACCGGGGCCTTTTGCTCCGCCGGGGAGAAGTCGGCCCTAAAGGGCCAAAGTTAGTGGGAGGTTCGAATGTCCAACTGACCAGCCTGAAGATGACGGCTCTCTCGTATTCCTGCACAACTTTGATGGACATGCATGCCGAGATGGGCAGGGTGAGGAAGATCAGAATGTACGACAGAACCGTCAGGATCCAGCCGCAGATGCCGAACTCGTTGTGGATGTTGGCTGAATTGTACAATCGATTATTTTGCCGATTTACCTTGACAATATTCATCCATTTGGCTTAACTTCCAATTCTTCCAACCTTTGGAAGATGAATGCCCTTTTTGTCCTTTCTTTTGACTTTATCACTGCGAATTCGGTACATTAACACTTTCTTCCCGCTGTGTTCGCTTTGAGTCTAATGAAGCAATAATTAAACAGTAGCAGCTCACATTGGACAAAGCTCAAAAACAACTTTTTGGGGCTTTCTGGTCATAAGTTTTTGAGGTTTGTTCTATCAATTTCTGTTTGAAGAAAGCTTCTTCTGAATGTTAGCTATCATTTGGTATGCTTAACGACTAAACCTATTAATTGGGCGGGGGTTGGCGAGGGATTCAAGTCGAGCCATCGTGACGACGATCTTTTTTCACATTTTGAATCAAAAAAAGACACGTTATAATTGAAAGATGTGTTGGTGACAAAATTGAAAATAAAACATAATTTGCTCTCGGACTGATCGATCGCCCCTCTTTCTCTCTTGGCTTCTATCGCTTTCTTTGTGAGTTCGTCCCCTGTTGAGGCCCAAATGGAGGAGCATTGTTTGGCCCTCCGTACGGCATTTGTCCCACCGATTGAAAGGCATTTCCCTGCAGTTCGTATTGCGACGATCCGCCACGACTCGCGTCCAAAAAAGATGGGGGCCCGCCGAATGTGTGGTGCTGCAGGGGAGGCATTTGCTCACCGGGGGACACGCCAAAGGCAAATGGTTGCTGCCGTTGGGGGGGTCCTCCCGTATTTTGGCTTTGTTGATGTGGGCCAAACGGAGACGAACCGCCATGATGTTCAGCACCCATTGAAGGTCCGAGCGGGTGCATAAAGCCGGGCGGGAGAAAGGGTGCGGCCGCCTGCCCGAACATCCCGAAAGGGCTCATTCCGGATCCACCCACACTTCCGTCACCATTTTGATGCTGCCCTCTTTTCCTAAACCGAGAAGCACTTCCATGGCGAAACAATTCGTCTCCATCCTCTTCCGGCTCCGAGTTTCCGTGCACGTTGTTGTTGATTATTATCGGAAATATTGGCAATGAACCGCCAAAATTGCCTCCGCTGAAGAGGCGCTGGAGGAAAAACGGCGGCAGGAAGAACGCCGACGAACCGTCCCTTCCGCGCCTGTGGCGCTGGTTCCTCTCGTCCTTCTTCCCGTTGTGGTGCTGGGACTGCTTCTTCTTCTTCTTTTTCGGCTTTTCCTCCTCCTCTGATTCTTCTTCATCCACAACTATTTGTTCTTCCACCTCTTTGGCCCCCTCCTCCTCCTCCGAACTGAATTCAAATGATTCTCCTGCCAGAAAGGATTCTTCAATGGGATGCACTTTTAGACTTTCTGCAACAACATGCAAGTCACCTTCCTTCTCATTCTCCTCCTCCTCGTTGTGCTTCTCTTTGTCCATCTCCAGATGACTCTCCTCCTCCTCCTCCTCGTTGTGCTTCTCTTTGTCCATCTCCAGATGACTCTCCTCCTCCTCCTCCTCGTTGTGCTTCTCTTTGTCCATCTCCAGATGATTCTCCTCCTGCTCCAGCCGCTCTATCTGCTCGTCCAGCCCGCCCTCTTGCCCCTCCGTCTCGACGTCCTTCAACGGCCTTTGTGTGGTGGATGATCCGTTATCGCTGTCACTCCAATGGCCGCCATTTTCCATGCCAAGCGAATGATTCGCTTCTCCGAACAATTCTCGGAAAGTGTTAAAATTAAGCGTCAAATTACGCTCCGTCTTCACTTCACTTGTCGCATTGTTTTGTCCATTCGCTTTGGCAATGATTAACAGTGAAAAGAGCACAATCAACCGGGGGGAGAGATGGAATTTTCGCATTTTATGGACCTTTTCACAAAAATACCAAAAAAATTTGAAAGTGTCCCAATTTAAATTGGGAAGAATTTAGAGCTGTGAAAGGTTTAAGTTGATACACCTGCTGGAAATCGAAAAAGCAAACAAATAAAAAAGAAAAGTTGGAAGGATTGGGAAAGAATGTGAGTGAATGGTTTGGTTAGTTTTGGTTTGGATGTGATGGGTGGGATAACGCATTAAAATAGTAATTAATGGCTTTTTTGTAATTTTGTTTGTCTTTTAATTTTTTCCTTAAAAAATGACGATGAAATATTAGAGTTTAGAGTATAATAGTCTGGAAAGTCTCAAATAAACACACAAAACCTCTCAACTTCAACCCGGAATGTCTTAGAGTAAACTTGCCTGATCCGATCACCGCTACCCCACGCTGATTCAGCTGGTCATCGCCCCTCCCGTTCTGATCAGCATCAAATGCAAATTTGACGGTGCTTCCGCTACGTCCAAATCCACCGAGAATGAGCGGATTATTCATGCCGGGGATTAGTCCCGAGGGCGAATTGGCAGCGAGAAGTGACTGTTTGCGCGACTGAGGCACCAATTGGCCCGTTTCAATCGCCTCCAGGGCATCACGAATGGA
The DNA here is from genome assembly GCA_018350325.1 of Globodera rostochiensis. NCBI lineage: Eukaryota > Metazoa > Nematoda > Chromadorea > Rhabditida > Heteroderidae > Globodera > Globodera rostochiensis. The sequence goes on from JAEVLN010000048.1 coordinate 184,629, forward strand.
ACGGCGCCGCTGCAGGCCGAAGGCGGGCTGCTGAGGCGCGAGAGAGACGCGCTGGGAATGGGGCGGGGGCGGGGGCGGGGACGGGGAGGGCGAGCGTCCCATTCCGCGTAAGGGCGAGTTGGCACGCGAGCCGTGGAGAGGCGACGCCGAGTGGGAACCGGGCGCAGAGCGCAGGAAAGAGACAGCACTGGGCAGGGAGGGCCGTGGAGAGAAAAGCGGACGGGCCGAGTGCAGCGGCAGACGGCCCCGGTGATGTGGGACACTCGGCCGCCGTCTGTTCATGTTTTGTTTGGTTGGTCAAATGATTGGGATGCATGCGGAGACATATTTATGCGGAAAGGCGAGAAGCCGGTGCCGAAAGACGGGAAGGGAAATTCTGTGAACGTGGGAATTTGGGAGAGCGTTTGGTTGGCAAGAATATGGTGGGAATTGGGGGTGGCGGGGGGGGGGGTATTGCTTGCTGGTACCTGGATGGAATTGGCATTGGCATTGGCATTGGTTGGTCGAAGGGGTGGAGTCAGTCTTCCCCCTTCTTGTGTGTAAGTATGCGGCGCCTCTCTCAAATGAGAATTTAGGGAGCGGCAATTCGTGTGATTTCTTGTCCCCCCCCCCCCCAATGAGACAACAAATTTTGTCTTCCCCCTTTTCTTGGTTGTCGAGGATAATAAAAATGAACTGCAAATCGGCATAAAGGGGGGGGGAAGGCCCCCAACCAATCAACGGTATTTGCCTTCGGCATAAAGGGGGGGGGGAAGGCCCCCAACCAATCAACGGTATTTGCCTTCGGCATAAAGGGGGGGGGGAAGGCCCCCAACCAATCAACGGTATTTGCCTTCGGCATAAAGGGGGGCAACCAATCAACGGTATTTGCCTTCGCCCCCAACCGTCTCAACTTCGGCGGGAGGGAGGGACCCAATCAAATGATAAGTGCCTTATTCTGCTGGTTGAAAAGGGGAAATTGTTTGTTAGGACTATTGGTGGGTAGAGGAACAAACCGGTAGGATTATGCGAAAGGGGGGAGAAGGAGGGGAGGGGGGGGGGGGGGTGTTTATAATAAACAATGGACCCGGGTAGTGAGGGTGGGGCTGGGGGCGGGTGCCGTTGCCGAGTAATTTATGTGGGAAATGGGAACATTTGGGGGGATGTTGTGAATGTGAATGTATGCAAATGCAGTGGGCATCGGGAAAAAGCTTTTTCGAAATGCTCTGAAAAGTCAAAAGGTTGGTAAAGCTCGCCGCCCCCCCCCCGGGGGGGGGGGGGGGGGGGACTATCGCCGCACATTCATCCCAATGTTTGACTCAATTCGAATTTTATATTGCCAATTGGAGGGGGGGGGGGGGGAATGAATAAATGAATGTTTTCGCCTTGTGAAAGTGCGATAGTTCAAATGGCACAACATTTTGGCATTGGCCCAAATGTTTTAATATTCAAATATCCATGCATTTTTATGCCAATGCTTTTTCCCCCTCTCATTTGTCAGTCGGGAGAATCAAACCTTCATTATAGTCGTCGAAAACGTTGTAATATCTGTTGGTGATGCCGACGCTCGACCTTCGTCTTACCATGCGCGGATAATAATGACGGAAATTTTCGACTCGGACACGCGGACTCTCCAACACCATTTAATGATGAAGAGAGAGAGAGAGAAAGAGAAGAGAGAGAGAGAGAAGAGAGAGAGAGCGAGAGAGAGAGAAGAGAGAGAGAGAGCGAGAGAGAGAGAAGAGAGAGAGGGAGAGAGAGAGCGAGAGAGAGAGAAGAGAAAGAGGGAGAGAGAGAGAAGAGAAAGAGGGAGAAGAGAGAGAGGGAGAAGAGAGAGAGGGAGAAGAGAGAGCGAGAGAGAGAGAAGAGAGAGAGAGAGGAGAGAGAGGGAGAAGAGAGAGAGAGAGCGAGAGAGAGCTTTAGGGTTTATAGCTTTAGGGTTTATAGCTTTAGGGTTTATAGCTTTAGGGTTTATAGCTTTAGGGTTTATAGCTTTGGGTTTATAGCTTTAGGGTTTGTAGCTTTAGGGTTTATAGCTTTAGTGTTAATAGCTTTAGGGGGAAGAGCAATAAGTTGGGATCTCGAGACTGGCTGGAAGATTGGGTTCTAAAGGGATGAGGATGGGTCAAGACGACAGCAGCTGCACTGAGTGGGGGGATAATTCGACACCTTTCGGGGGGTCATCGCGGGTGTCCGCGGGTGAATGGCGGGCAATCCTCGCATCGAATCTTCCGTCCCGAGACGAATAATCAAATTTTGTCACATTGTCCCTTTGCCAATAAATTCGCAAATTTCCATTGTGAACGTTTTGCTCGACTTAAAGGCAATAAACGTTGGCCCATTTTGTGCTATCCTTTTTTAGAAGAATTGCGTTTATTCCCCCAAAAAATGTGAGAATTGTTCGTTTTTTTTCTGTCCCATCACATTTATTCCCCCCCCCCCCTCCGTGCCCACCTCCAAATATTTCCACTCCATTCCGAATGGCATAACTCTGTGCCGTGTATTTGTTCAAATCGCCTGTCAATTAACGCGCAAGAATTAAATATCTGCAAAAAATGTATTACCGCCTTTGAACTCGCTGAATTTGCTGTCCGCTGTCCTTTTCTTTGTCATAAACACCTGAATTTGTTATAAGAGAAGCAATGCTTAATAATATGCTAAAATGAATGATGAGATAAGCAGAAAAGGAGACGGGAAGCCGCAATCCCTCGGGTAAATGGAACACCGTCCAACCCCCCCCCCCCCCTTCCGATCGGTCCCTTCATTCCAACGAACCAACCAACACCCCCCCCCCCCCCGATCACCCCAACCAATCGCGCTTTATTTCTCTTGGCATGGGCCCTTTCATTCCAACGAACCAACCAACACCCCCCCCCCCCCCCCCTCCCTTCCAATCGCTCCTTTCTCTTAGCACCCGCTCTCTCTCTCAACCCCCACTTCTCTGTCCACTCACACTCTCGCTTTCTTTTCTCTCTTTTCTTTTAACTTCCGATCTCCTCCGACATCACTCACTGCCTCATTGCTGCTGTCTTGCATTTCTTGCAACATGCGGGCCCTGAACGATTCGTGTGCCATCTTAAACTTGCTCTTCGGTGCCGGAAAGGGATGTTGTTGTTTAACAGGTTGTGCCGTTCCCATTCCTGCGCCGGCTGCGTTATTTTGCTGTGCCGATTGTTGCTGAATACCTCCCTGCCCACTTTGATGTCCTCCCGTTAATGAACTGCTTCCTGCCGACGGCGGGGGACATGAAAGTGTGGACACGACACTTCCCTTTGGCACTTGTTGGGAGAAGCCAAGGGTGGAGGCGGTTGAGTGTTTCGGGGATTGCAAATGCGTTCTGAGTGTTTCCCAGTGGCCCATCGTTATTGTGAGAGCGCGTTGAGGACGCTCCGAGTCGACCGCGTTTTGGTCAATGGAACAGGAAGTGGAGAGGAATCGTTGGCGTGGCGATAGAGAATGGTTGGGGGAAAGCGGAATCGCCGGAGGGAGGGGCTGCTCTCCGGAAGAAACGGTGCGCAGAACGCTGGAACGTCTGCTGCAGGAAAGAAGAAATTCTCTTTTGCCTTTGATTTGATTTAGGGGCCGCCCATTAATCATTGGCATTTATAATACATTCCCTTGGGCAATGGGAAAGAACACGGGTCCGACCAAACCAACAGTTTTTTTTCCAAAATAAGGTCCTATATCAATATTTACCGCTGATGAACACTGATCTGTTGCCGTCGACGTAAAGCTTCAACGGCGATATCGACCCCGAGGGTGTTAAGGGTAGGCGGTGCGGTGTACGGAAACTGTTGGAGTTGGGACGAGGGGTGGGAGTACACCAGCAACTTCTTGCGCTCACTGAACGGAGGGGCGCGGGAATCGCGACTGTTCTTGGGTTGATTTGATGGCGGTTGGGCAATTGATTGATTTAAAGCCTTAGTCTTTTGCCCTTCATAATAGATGATCAGTCACGTGCCCACCTGCCGCCTCGGCTTCCACTCAAAACGCGTCGGAAGTCCAAAGGACTTTCGAACTCTTTGTCAATGCCGCCTACCGGAGAGGTCGGGTCGCTCTTCAGAGACCGGTTCTGGTGGAATCTTCGCTCACGCAGCAGATCCCGGTCCTTCATTTACGAGCAAAAGAACTCTCTCCCTCATTCGTCGACAGAATGGGGAAGGAGGCGAGGCGACGGATGGAGAGAGAATGGAATGGCATAATGACAGGGAGGGGCTCGGCATTATGCTTCATCACTGTCGCACTGGCACCCTCTTCGCAGCTCATCTCCCCCCCCCCCCCCACCCATCCCACTCTCGCGCACTTTCAACCAAACCAACACTCCCGACGACCTTCCCTGGCGATTGGTTGCCAATGACATCGGCGGATTACACACACCCAACGGATTAACTCCCTTTCCCCCTAAGGGAACAAATGTTGGTTAGGTAATTCTGATTGGAGAAATGGAATTGATAGAAAGTGTGTGGAATCAGACTGATCAGAGTCCAACTTCTGATTGGTCCGTTCGACTGACAAACCGGTTCGACGTTTCGCACTGGCGCATTTTGTTCATGCAGCTGAAAATGGGAAATGAAGACGAAACATGAAGTGAGGCAAGTGGAACCATTCGCAGACGAAAGCTCGCGTGGGCTGCGCGAAATCGTTTGGTATCATTGGAGGTCGCTTTGTTGGGGGCGTTCGAACCGACAGTCATCGCTATTCAAATTCCTACAAAAACGCGGATTTTCTCATAAAACGCTAAGGAAATTCTGAAGGTCCAAAGTCTGGCACTGGTTTTAACGTAAACATTTTCTTCGCAGCCCAAAAGCTCATTTAATTACCACACTTCACTAACTATGCAATCAGTGTTAAAGAAGCCCCCCCCCCCCCCCCCCCGGGGGGGGGGGGGAAGAAAATCCCCCGGTGCGACGGATTGGCACCACAAACCAATGGGAAGGGAGTTAAAAGAGGGTGAGAAAAAAGAATGGGAGGAAAGGGCATGAGAATGCCATCTCGACTTCCTTCCCACCGGATTAGACGACAATTAACAGCCAAAGGGAAACGGGCGGATGAATGGCGACAAAGGCTGGGGGTTCTCTCCTTGCCCACTAACGCGCGGAAATTTAAAAATTCCGGACCAGGAGCAAACTTACAGGAATAAAGCTATTTACAAAACTAATAGGACTCCGGGACTTCGTTTTTAGTGTTTCTGGGCAGAAGTGCAGAATGAAACCTAAATTTGCATAAATAGTAGATCTAGTGATAAAAAAAGAATAAAAGTGTGGTCATCAACAGAATTTGATCGGTTTTGAAAAGTTTATATCACACGTTTGTGTCATCAAACGAAATTGGCACGACAGAGAGGACACGAAGACTTCGAGCTGGACTGGAACCATTTGTACTAAAAAACGAACGCAATTCGATGAGGGATAAAATACCAAACGGACCAAACAGTCGCCGTGGAACTTCTTCCGACATTGGCGACAGCGAATCCTTGGCAGTTGGTAATTTGTGGAGGACACCGTCGACATGCAAATAGTGCACTCCTCTACGCCCTTCAGGTGCTGGTCGATGCTCCTCTTCCACTGCAGAATGCCATCCAGCATTGCCCCGTTCTGAAACACTCGATCACGTAACAAAACAAAAGCTACTCCCCCCCCCCTCCCTCCTCCGTCCTCTATCGGTCTGAGACGACCTGTCCGTTCAGAAAAACGCCAAGCTGAAGAAGCCATTTCCGATGCAACTCCTTGCTAACTATGCAACGCCCCGTCTCCACTTTTGGCGCTCCAATGGGATAATTTTCGGGTAACAGAATGGTCAAGTTCATCGCCGTCTCCTCCAAACGATAAACGCATTCGACTTCACGGACTTTGGGCAAAACACGGACCTGAAAGCGAAAGGCGCTTATTGCGAAACGAATTGGACAATAACAGACCTCCAACTTTCCACGCTTCATATTTTCCAAACTGCGCAATTCCCGTCGAATTATCAAATGGCTCACATATTTTTGGCTGTATCTAAAAAGTTACTATTTTCGTAAATTAATAAAATCCGAATTTCAATGTGAGGGATGGAGTTAGGAAATTAAGACACAATTCCAAATCTTCTGCTTCGCACTTATTTGTAAGACACGGGGGGGGGGGGAGGGGTGGAAAAGGGATGTAACCGGATTCCGGACATTTTGGAACCGGAAATTCCGGACTTTTCTTTGGCATTCGGTTACATCTCTGGTATGGAACGTCAATCAACACCCTAACGAACGTACTAAAAAATCCAAATATTACTGGTTGACTGTTTTCGACTCCATTTTGCCGAGAGTGCCATGCCATTCTCGAAATAAGGCGGGGATTACGGTCAGCGTACGGAAGAAGAGATTACACACGAAATGTTCACGATCAAATGGGCGATCCAACTGTTCAAAGTGGAATTGTCCAGCAAAAAAGTCGTCGATTTGAGAGACGACGGAAAATTCTTTAGGGAACAAATGGAAATTGTGGATTGGGGAGATCCGTGAAAGAAACCTTCGGCCCTTGGAGGATCGGAAAGCGAATTGAACAAATGGGCCAACAAAGCCGAAAGAGTTTTGGCATTAATGGCCTCGCAAAACCGGACACGCGAAAGGACGTCCAAATTGGCGAGAAAACGCATCAGAACATCCCAACACAGCAACGGAGGATCGACCTCCGACTCTGAACAAATTCGCAATTTGAATTCCCCGACATGGACTCAACTGTTTGCACTCGAGTACTCAGCGAACTCGAAACAGAGAACTTGCTTGAAAAACCGAGGCAATTGCAACTCCATTCGCGAATCCTCCATTATTCGTCCAATGTCCGTCTCCCGGTCTGTGGACTCCTCAAAGTCCTTCACTTCCTCTTCATTCGCACTTTTCTCATCCATTGTATCGGAAACGGCGTTCTCCGAAGAAAACATTTCAAACAAAAATCTTAAAATGATCGAATTCCCTTCTTTATAATTCATTTGAGAATTTTCGGGTTGTTAATTCAAAAAAATTGGCACCCTTTTAAAATTGTGGCAGCAGCAAATTGAATTTCAGGCTTCGAATTGAAGAACAGAACGGATGTTAGTGCCAATTTTGAGCGTTTTTCATTCGAATATCTAAAAATGTTAAGGAAAATAATAAGCAAAAATTGCAAAAACCCCTCAAAAATTTGGTTAATTGAAGAGTCATCGTAATAAAACTGATCAAGCGCCCGTTGAACAAATGCAGGCGGAAGTTCGGCTTTGATCAGTCTGTCGATTTCGACCGAATGTATGGCTTTACAAAGCGATTTAACGAAAAATTGAGGCGGCATTTTAGTCCTTTTGTTCATGAAAAAAAGTTGCAGAAACCAATGGAGGACGCAATTGGCCACGGATGGTCCAAAGAATTCTGCCCACTCCTGTGAAGCGGAAGCTAAAAATATTTCCGGAATTTCAAATTTACTCTTCCGATGTCGAAATAATCATTGTTCGCTCGGTTCATTCGGACTCCATTCTCGTAACGATAAGCCAAAACGAGTGCAAAATGGCCCATGAGCCAATGCATTTCACTCGCGTCTTCTTTTTCGTCAAAAAGATTTTCGGTACAATTCTAAAAAAAAGTTGGAAAAATTCGCAAAAGTTCAAATACCTGGAAAGCAGTGATCAAAGCGCAATTGACAAAGTCTCTGATCGGCCCACCAATTTCGGCAAGAAAAGGCACTATTTGGGCACAGAATTTGAGGAGAACACATCCGAGCGAACTTTTGAGAAAATCGTCTCTAAGAGAAGAAAAAGGGGGGGGGGGGTAAAAGACGAAATAAAAAAGCAGCACCTCCGGGTCGTAAAAAGCCAATCTTCGATTCCGTTCCGATGCTCCTCAATAAACGCTGCCAAAGCAACGAAATTCTCCGCACGATTTTCTTCCGTTAAATTTGCGCAACGGCACTCAAATTCGGTCAACCACCGCAAAACGACGAACGTTTCGGCCTCTGCGACCAATTCACTCGGAAGCAGACCAACGACAAAGTCCAAATCGAAATTTGCTTTTGGACGCATTCGAATTGCAATTTCGAATATTTTTCGGTTGGGCGACCAATCATTCGGAATTACTTGCGATGAAACATTTTCAACTGCAAATTTGAGGATGGAATAAAAAGCGCAGAACGGAAAATCATTTGCTGACGCCGCGAAAAAAAAATCGGCAATTGCATCAGCGGAAGGTATCGGATGTCTCTGTTTATGGGAATAAACATTCAAATTAAAAAGTGCTTAATTCAATTAGTTTTATTCAAATTACCGGTAATTGCTTACTATTCGCTTACCTTGGCGAGAAAGTCCAACTCCTTCGAAAAATGTAAAAGTTTTTGGAATTCATTTGCTTTGGACGTGTGCAATTGATAATAATTAATAAAAGTTAAGACAATCAAAACGTAGCAGAACTCTGTGCCGATCGTTTCGTCAGTTTCTGACGGATTTTGAACGAATTGGCAATAGAAAAGCGCAAATTTCGCAAATTCCACAAGACAATTAAAGGAATTTTGGGCTGAATTGGCGTTGAATTGAATTGTTGCATTGTAATTAAGCAGAGAAAAGGCCGTGAAAAGTTCTTCTCGGGAAAGAATTTCAGCAAAAAACTGAAATTGTTCGCCGATTAAATTCAAAACCGGTAAAAACGAAAAAGGGACGACCAAAGAATCGAATTTGCGCGTCATTTTTAGGACATCCGAACGAAAGGGCGAAAATGTCATTGAAACGTCGACATTTTTGAAGTAAGCGATGGTTTTGCACGCTTCAGCAGCCTTTTTTATTCTGAGAACAAAAACAAAGAAATTGGAGGAAAGTTTCAGCAACTCACTGAGAAATTGTGGAACTGTTTGAGGACAGAAACTTTTCCAAAAGGTTACGAATTCTTTGCGGATCGCAGTCCAATTGTCGAAGGACCAAAAAAGCGCGTGGATCAATGAATTCTAAACTTTCCAACAATATTTTGAAAAATCTTTCAGCGAAAAGCTGTTGAAGTGAAGCGGAAATCTGAAAAATTAGGACAAATTTTATGTAAAAATTTAAAAAGACCTTCTCTCTTTTGATGAGGAAATAAAACGCAAAATTCAGTGTTTTAGGGACTTGGCCGATCAGTTCGGCCTCGGCGGATACAATTTGTATCAATTGTTCCCTTTCAGAATCCGAACAATTTTCACAAATGTAGGCCAAAATCAATTCCAGAGTCCGCTCAACTCGGTCAAATTCCGGTTCTAAACATTTGAAGTTGTGGAAGATCAAGCGAATCGCGGAGAAAATCGAATTGTGGTCGAGCAATTGGCCAAAGCCGGACAAAATGAATCCGATCGTGTGGAAACACGTCCAAATGTTGTCCAACTAAAGATGGAGTTTTTGACGTGATTTGACTCGACCATTTGCCTGGATAAGCTCCGCAAGGCGATGCCCCTTTTGAATTTTCATCAGAATTTGGCATAGAATCCCGATCAGCCGAATAATTTCTGCGTCAAAGCCAAATGAATCAGCATCAATTCGAATGCGGGATGCTATAACATCCAAAAGACGATCAAATTCTAAAGGATTTGTTTCTGATGGAAGAAAAACGTCGGCCGATTTGATGAGAAGGGCATTGGAAAGTGCCGAAGCGTTCGGAGCTGTCAAAAGCTTTCGAGTAAGCTGTTCCTTTTCAGGCACCACGTCAATGAGTTTAACGAGGAGGTCGTTGCTTTTCGGGAGCTGAAATAAAATTGAATGAAGTCGAAATAAATAGCCGGATTGGTTAGATTAAATGAACTTTATAGTTTCAAGAAAGGCTTTCCTGAAACTTATCAACTCAAAAAATAAATAAATAGCCAAAACAACACCAAAGACAGAAGTTGGTCCTCCAATTCAGAACACGATTTGCGGCAAAAAGCGTGGATCGTCGAATCATCCATTTTGGCGGCTAATTTGTCTTGAATCCATCCAATAAATTCAGCAAGGTTTCCATAATCTGCCAGCGAAAAACGACCATTCACAGTAAAGTCCACAAATTTTTTCAACTAAACAAATTTAGTAAAAGAATTTTATTTCAGGCAAAGTAACCAGGCATACCCACGAACATTTCTTATTTTAAATTTCTACCAATTTTGACATTTTTCAAATGAATTTCTATTTTTTGTCGTGGATATGCAGCACAAAAGGAAGGATAAAGAGAAACCAGTTGGAAATATCCCCCCACAAATTCCAACGCGTCCTCTCCAATTTCGTATTCGTTGCTAATCTTTACAAAACAATATTTGCATATTTCGACGAATGCATTGTTCCAAGAAGACAGTGAAATGCTTTGGACGGAGCTGCCAATGAAAGGGAAAAATTGCAAGTCATTCATTCGCGTGAAGAATCAAACCCATCGAAAAAAGAATCGAGCATCGAAAGCCCAAATTTAAATTGTTTTTTGCGATCGGACAGTCCAATTCTGACAAAAATTATAGAGAATGCCGGCAGCAGCGAACTCGCCAATAATTCCCAATGGCTAAAGAAAGAAAAACAACATAAAAATTAACGTTATACTTTCGGAAAAACAAACCCTTCCTTTTTTCGGATCAGAGACAACAGTTTGGGCACGACCGTTTTGTCCAGAGAGCACTGCTCGAAGAATGCGTCTTCCTGTGCCAACCTCAGAAAGCATTCGAATGCTTGCTGGAATAACGAAGAGTCCGACAAATTCAAATTGTTCAGCAAAACCGACACGAATTTGCTACTGATCAACCGATCGGGGTCACTCTGCGTGATTTTTTTCGCAAGTCGAAAAAGGGACACTTTAACCTAAAAAGTACTCTCAGAAATGAAATACAATTTATCATTTTACGTTATTTCCCAAAGCCATCAAAGGGTTCAGTGATTCGGAATGAGTGAAAGTGTCGCTGAGAGCTGACACAAACGACGCCAAATCCGACGAATGTCCGAAGAGTTTGTCGATGCAATTGAAAGATTGAGCGACCAGTCGGCTTCTTCTCTGTTCGTTGCTTTCCTCGTCAGTGAATCTGTACAAATTGAAGTTATAGCCCCAACTTACAAATTAATTGGCAAAAAAAAACACACTGTTGTGGGAAGACAAGCCGATGTTTTCGGTTAACGATGCTAAGAGAAAGCGAAAGTGCGTCGTCCGCAAAATTGTTGAACAGCAAATTTCTTTTTTCGGAAGAGAAACATTCGGTGAGCAACGAATTGGCCGATTTTACGACTTGATTTGAATGGTCGGCTGTTGAGAGGAGCAGAAAAGGTAGCGTCTATTTGAGCAAGAATTAAAGGCAGGCAACCGGCCTGAGATTTAAGTTTTTGTGCCATTATTTAAATCGACTAAATTCAGAAAGTAAAAAATTAATTGCGGTTTAATGTTGTGAACACATAAAACCTGTTTAAGACAATGGTTAGACGCCTCTTTCTTCAGCTTTGAGACGCACACCGCTAACAATTTGTTGCTACCCGACCGAATTCCGCTGTTCACGTCGGTGACGAGTCGTTGGTAAATTGGGGCAAAATACTCAAAACTCAATTTCAGCTGGTCGGAGGACGCATTCTTCGACAATTCAGCAAATTCTATCACCGCCTTAATTTGGGGTCAGTCGGACCAAAGGACGGACGGTTCAATTTACCTTTTCACGGGTAAGAGCATCGCGTTTTGTCAGTTTTTTGAGCACAATGCGAAATTCGGGTGCCAAGTTGACATTTTCTGTCGCCATCCCTTCGTCAAAATTCAGCAATCCCAAACCAGAGCTTTCGAGTCCAATGAATGGAATCCCAACTCCGTTGGCCTGCATGAGATGCGCCGCCTTTGAACTGCTCGCAGTCTAAGGAACGCTCATTCAGACTTAAAGAAGCGCCAAAGAGAGACTACCACAACCTGCAGATTGTCCTTCCGCCTTTGATGTTTGCCCATATTAGCAAGCAAGCGAATTCCTCCATTAACAGAAAATGATTTGTTTAAAAGAATTTACAAATAGACCATTCGAATTTGAAGAACGCTTTTAGAAAATGGACAATACAAAGCCAATTAGAAAAGGTTTATTCCAAAAAGATAAATAAATACATTCCCATTTGATCCTAAGTCATTCAATTTCCGGCCTCTCCTGTCGAAAAGCCCTTTCCAAATTCTCATCCACGAGCGAATAAGCGGGCAAATATCTGCAAAAAACACCTGTAGAATCCGCTCCAGCACATAATTCTCAAAAAAATCCGCAGCAGAACAATGGCACAATTTTTCAAACATTTGGTTTAATTTTTATTGTAACTGTATGGTAAATGTTAATCCTTTCTCCAAATCCTGACCCGGGATTCTTCAAAATCCCGGTCTCTATTGTTATACAAAAGGGTCTCCTATTTCGGGGGAGGGAATCCCCCCGCCCCTCTGGATACCTTAGTTTGCGGTTCCCGGAATTCTTCGGGTACCGAACCGAACAGTTAACTTTTCGGGTATCCAAACCAAACCAAAAAATCCCGGTTCTACGGTTTGGTCCGGTTCAGAACCGCCAACCCTATTGATGACATCAAATTAATAATTAATCAAAAACCTACCGATTTTCTGTTCCCTGCACTTTCAATGCCGGGTTCTTCGCTGTTGTTGAGCATTCACCCAGCGAGGAGTATCCCTCGTCGTAGAGATGGCAGTAAGGAATGGAAAGGTCACGAATAGTCTTCCAAATATCGGCGTAAGTCCAATCCAACAGAGGGCAAACCTAGAGAATGATCCAAAACTATCTGCTAAAATCATAAAAACCTCACTCTCAGAAAGGTGGGCCAGCCTTCGTCCGTCCATTCGCACTTACTCTTCATGAATTTTCCCTTCGGATCGGTCGCTCTCGACCCCATCAGAACGGCCACAATATTCGGTCGGACGGTATTCAACTCGGCCAAACCCTTCTTTAATGAACCGTTCAGCTCAAGCACTTCCAAGGAATAACTAAACACATTCAGAATATGCAACTTTGGAGATGGAGGTACTAACCCTGAAGAAATTTTCCGGACAAATGCGATTAATTCAGGGAATTCGTCCCCTTCAACGAAGAATCCTTCAATTCGTTTTTCCTTTCCGAATTTTTTCACTACACAAATACGGAAAAGATGCAAAAGAAGAGTGCAGTCTTTGCCGCCATTGAAAGAAATTGCCACTTGACCCAGTGCTCTGAGAAATGTAAAAATCTGGTAAAAAAAACAGAAAAGTCAAGAATATGTGTACTCAGAATCAGATAATTATGGCCGTAGCCAGAATTTTTTTCGAGGGGGGGGGGCAGTTGGGAAAAAAGTCGTTTTTCAGGGGTGTGTCATCCTTTTTATTGCATTTTTGTCAAACAATTTTTTGAAAAAATGCTCGATTTAAGGGGTGCTTTTCCGTTTTTATTGAATTTTGTTAAAGATTTCAAAAATTAATGATTTTTTTGTTGCGAATTCTGCTTCACTTCTGGGAAGCGGGAGGAGGGGGTCAGCGGTGCCGATAGACGCCGCCGGGAAATGAATTTTGATGGCTATTTGTTAGGGAAATTAGTCCAAAAATTACGAGTGTCAAATTCAATTCATAAGCACAAGGATTACCCGTATTTGTCCAAAATTGCATCAATTGTTGCAAGGGCATCCAAAATCTTCGATGCCAATTCATTTGTCTGCGTTGCACAATAAGCGTCCAACTTCTGCACACAATCCTCCCACGGTTCGGGGTCATAGTTCACCAACCATTCTTTAATACGCAAAAAAAATCAGCCAACCGAAAGTAAATATAACCTGCAAATTCATTTGTCAGCTCGTCGTACGCCAATTTGCCAAACTCTGGTGAAGAGCTCTCGACATTTAGTCGAGTTTTAAAGTAACTAAAATCAGTTAAAGATAAACAACTAGCAAATTACTTTGAATTATTTACTATTTTACCTGTTTTCCATGATCGGATAGGACCCAATTGACACGTTTTTGTGTTTTTCCGCCAATTTTGACAATTTCTGTTGCAAATAAATTTCGCTCTTCTTCAAATATAAATTTTCCGAGAACATTTTCAAAGTTAGTGAAGGAAAGAGGTAATCCTAAATCCAAATTTTAGTGAAAGTAATGCAATTCAGGACTGTAACGCAAGGGGGGAGGGGCATTCGCATGGAAATTTCGAACAAATTCAATCAAATTTTCCTTCCGTAAGAAAATCTTTCTTCAAAAATTTTGTAAGAAAATTTTAAATTACTTTTAATTTCACCATCCAAAAATTACATTTTTTGGTTAACCTTCGGCCGACCTCCCCCCGCAAAATTTTACCGTCTTTACCTTTAAATGGTGAAAATTTTGTTCACAAAACTGTGGAACACCAGGCAGCGCGATCACATTTTGTAGTTGGACAGAAGGGAAATTGGTCAAATCGTCAGGGGTCATTGGAGGGCTTTGTGTGCCCCAGAGAAGCTTGGCATTTGACGGAATGCGACAGAACTTTTCAACCGCATCATCCACATTTTTAAGCTTTGTTTTAAGCAAAAAAATATCGACGATGCGCCTCAGTTCCTTATTTGGCAACAATCGGTCGCCAAATGCTTCAGCCAACCCCTCAAAAGTCCGGTCATCGTGGGTCGGTCCGACCCCGCCAATAGTGAAACTTAAATCAAATCACATGAAAAACAAAACAATGAATATGCCTGACACAATGTCAAATTCACCGCAAAAGTTCCGAACGACTTCAGCAATTTCGGGTACACAATCCCCCACAATCGACACCTTATAAATATATATTTTGAAAAGCTACGGTCAATTCGGATAACATCAAACATGATTAAAAATTTTCGTGTTCTGCACTTTTCTAATCCTAGAAAAAGGATCTTTTTTGATTTTGAAGTTTATTCTTTTCTGAAAATATTTGCGTACCTTCTTAACCAAAACTCCTTTCTCAAACAGTTGTTTGCACAAGAATTGTGAATTTGTGTCTCGCGCTGAACCCTTTAACAGTTCATCACCAATAGCTAAATCTCAATTATTTTAAATGTAAAGAAGCTGAAATCACCGATTATCCCAGCAGTTATTCTTCCCTTCCGTCCATCCATTACTTTATCGTTGCTTCCAAAAAGTCTCATACTTTTGTGTTGTTGGAATAACTTGTTGAAAAATAGCCGCTCTAAATGCAAATAAATTGGCATTTCACAAATAACGCCTTGCTTCAACCTTAACCGATCAGCCTTTTAGCCGCTATTAAAGGTTGCGGTAGAGGTCGTCTGAGTCTGGGAAATTTTTAACACGTCATACAATAACTAGGGCTGGCATTTATATGCACATAAAATCTTGAAATATGCGCATAAAATATGCACCAAAAATTGCAAAATATGCTCATAAATTTTTCCAAATTCAATATAAAATTATCGACTCTCTCTAAGCCTAACACACGAATCTGAAAGAATTTTTTGGCGGAAAGCACTTTGAAGCAAGTTATGAGCCCGGGACTGAAGTGTCTTTTTGACTAGGGACTCGGTTGTCCATTGACTAAAAAATGCGCAAAATAACTTACCGTATATACTGTTTTAATTCCACCGGCGACATTATTTTTCAACCTCCTTAGAAAGGGTGACATTATTAGAGGTGGTGGCATTATCACTATGGGGCAAGCCCAGCAGCACACAAAAATGAAGGATGCGCTAAAATTTATGCCATTTTAGCACTAATTCCTGGGAGATTTATTCAATGTCTTAATTTTGAAATCTGAGAACCCCAATTTTGTCCAACAAAAGTAAATGTCGTTTATTTTCAACCTCCCTAGGCTCTGGTTTGTTTCGGATCAAAAGTCCCTGTAAATCTAGGAGATTTATTCAATGACTTAATTTTGAAATTTGAGATCCCAAATTTTGTCCAACAAAAGTAAATGTCGTTTATTTTCAACCTCCCTAGGCTCTGGTTTGTTTCGGATCAAAAGTCCCTGTAAATCTGGGAGATTTATTCAATGTCTTAATTTTGAAATTTGAGAACCCAAATTTTGCCCAACAAAAGTAAATGTCGTTTATTTTCAACTACCTTAGACTATGGTTTGTTTCGGATCAAAAGTCCCTGTAAATCTGGGAGATTTATTCAATGACTTAATTTTGAAATTTGAGATCCCAAATTTTGTCCAACAAAAGTAAATGTCGTTTATTTTCAACTACCTTAGACTATGGTTTGTTTCGGATCAAAAGTCCCTGTAAATCTGGGAGATTTATTCAATGACTTAATTTTGAAATTTGAGAACCCAAATTTTGTCCAACAAAAGTAAATGTCGTTTATTTTCAACCTCCCTAGGCTCTGGTTTGTTTCGGATCAAAAGTCCCTGTAAATCTGGGAGATTTATTCAATGTCTTAATTTTGAAATTTGAGAACCCAAATTTTGTCCAACAAAAGTAAATGTCGTTTATTTTCAACCTCCCTAGGCTCTGGTTTGTTTCGGATCAAAAGTCCCTGTAAATCTGGGAGATTTATTCAATGTCTTAATTTTGAAATTTGAGAACCCAAATTTTGTCCAACAAAAGTAAATGTCGTTTATTTTCAACCTCCCTAGGCTCTGGTTTGTTTCGGATCAAAAGTCCCTGTAAATCTGGGAGATTTATTCAATGACTTAATTTTGAAATTTGAGAACCCAAGTTTGTCCAACAAAAGTAAATGTCGTTTATTTTCAACCACCTTAGACTATGGTTTGTTTCGGATCAAAAGTCCCTGTAAATCTGGGAGATTTATTCAATGACTTAATTTTGAAATTTGAGAACCCAAATTTTGTCCAACAAAAGTAAATGTCGTTTATTTTCAACCACCTTAGACTATGGTTTGTTTCGGATCAAAAGTCCCTGTAAATCTGGGAGATTTATTCAATGACTTAATTTTGAAATTTGAGAACCCAAATTTTGTCCAACAAAAGTAAATGTCGTTTATTTTCAACCACATTAGACTATGGTTTGTTTCGGATCAAAAGTCCCTGTAAATCTGGGAGATTTATTCAATGTCTTAATTTTGAAATTTGAGAACCCAAATTTTGTCCAACAAAAGTAAATGTCGTTTATTTTCAACTACCTTAGACTATGGTTTGTTTCGGATCAAAAGTCCCTGTAAATCTGGGAGATTTATTCAATGACTTAATTTTGAAATTTGAGAACCCAAATTTTGTCCAACAAAAGTAAATGTCGTTTATTTTCAACTACCTTAGACTATGGTTTGTTTCGGATCAAAAGTCCCTGTAAATCTGGGAGATTTATTCAATGACTTAATTTTGAAATTTGAGATCCCAAATTTTGTCCAACAAAGGTAAATGTCGTTTATTTGCAACCACCTTAGACTATGGTTTGTTTCGGATCAAAAGTCCCTGTAAATCTGGGAGATTTATTCAATGTCTTAATTTTGAAATTTGAGAACCCAAATTTTGTCCAACAAAAGTAAATGTCGTTTATTTTCAACCTCCCTAGGCTCTGGTTTGTTTCGGATCAAAAGTCCCTGTAAATCTGGGAGATTTATTCAATGTCTTAATTTTGAAATTTGAGAACCCAAATTTTGTCCAACAAAAGTAAATGTCGTTTATTTTCAACCTCCCTAGGCTCTGGTTTGTTTCGGATCAAAAGTCCCTGTAAATCTGGGAGATTTATTCAATGACTTAATTTTGAAATTTGAGATCCCAAATTTTGTCCAACAAAAGTAAATGTCGTTTATTTTCAACCACATTAGACTATGGTTTGTTTCGGATCAAAAGTCCCTGTAAATCTGGGAGATTTATTCAATGACTTAATTTTGAAATTTGAGAACCCAAATTTTGTCCAACAAAGGTAAATGTCGTTTATTTGCAACCACCTTAGACTATGGTTTGTTTCGGATCAAAAGTCCCTGTAAATCTGGGAGATTTATTCAATGACTTAATTTTGAAATTTGAGAACCCAAATTTTGTCCAACAAAAGTAAATGTCGTTTATTTTCAACTACCTTAGACTATGGTTTGTTTCGGATCAAAAGTCCCTGTAAATCTGGGAGATTTATTCAATGACTTAATTTTGAAATTTGAGAACCCAAATTTTGTCCAACAAAAGTAAATGTCGTTTATTTTCAACCACCTTAGACTATGGTTTGTTTCGGATCAAAAGTCCCTGTAAATCTGGGAGATTTATTCAATGACTTAATTTTGAAATTTGAGAACCCAAATTTTGTCCAACAAAAGTAAATGTCGTTTATTTTCAACCACCTTAGACTATGGTTTGTTTCGGATCAAAAGTCCCTGTAAATCTGGGAGATTTATTCAATGACTTAATTTTGAAATTTGAGAACCCAAATTTTGTCCAACAAAAGTAAATGTCGTTTATTTTCAACTACCTTAGACTATGGTTTGTTTCGGATCAAAAGTCCCTGTAAATCTGGGAGATTTATTCAATGACTTAATTTTGAAATTTGAGATCCCAAATTTTGTCCAACAAAGGTAAATGTCGTTTATTTTCAACCACCTTAGACTATGGTTTGTTTCGGATCAAAAGTCCCTGTAAATCTGGGAGATTTATTCAATGACTTAATTTTGAAATTTGAGAACCCAAATTTTGTCCAACAAAAGTAAATGTCGTTTATTTTCAACCTCCCTAGGCTCTGGTTTGTTTCGGATCAAAAGTCCCTGTAAATCTGGGAGATTTATTCAATGACTTAATTTTGAAATTTGAGAACCCAAATTTTGTCCAACAAAAGTAAATGTCGTTTATTTTCAACTACCTTAGACTATGGTTTGTTTCGGATCAAAAGTCCCTGTAAATCTGGGAGATTTATTCAATGACTTAATTTTGAAATTTGAGATCCCAAATTTTGTCCAACAAAAGTAAATGTCGTTTATTTTCAACCACCTTAGACTATGGTTTGTTTCGGATCAAAAGTCCCTGTAAATCTGGGAGATTTATTCAATGACTTAATTTTGAAATTTGAGATCCCAAATTTTGTCCAACAAAAGTAAATGTCGTTTATTTTCAACCTACCTAGACTATGGTTTGTTTCGGATCAAAAGTCCCTGTAAATCTGGGAGATTTATTCAATGACTTAATTTTGAAATTTGAGAATCCCAAATTTTGTCCAACAAAAGTAAATGTCGTTTATTTTCAACCACCTTAGACTATGGTTTGTTTCGGATCAAAAGTCCCTGTAAATCTGGGAGATTTATTCAATGACTTAATTTTGAAATTTGAGAACCCAAATTTTGTCCAACAAAAGTAAATGTCGTTTATTTTCAACCACCTTAGACTATGGTTTGTTTCGGATCAAAAGTCCCTGTAAATCTGGGAGATTTATTCAATGACTTAATTTTGAAATTTGAGAACCCAAATTTTGTCCAACAAAAGTAAATGTCGTTTATTTTCAACCACCTTAGACTATGGTTTGTTTCGGATCAAAAGTCCCTGTAAATCTGGGAGATTTATTCAATGACTTAATTTTGAAATTTGAGAACCCAAATTTTGTCCAACAAAAGTAAATGTCGTTTATTTTCAACCTACCTTAGACTATGGTTTGTTTCGGATCAAAAGTCCCTGTAAATCTGGGAGATTTATTCAATGACTTAATTTTGAAATTTGAGAACCCAAATTTTGTCCAACAAAAGTAAATGTCGTTTATTTTCAACCTACCTTAGACTATGGTTTGTTTCGGATCAAAAGTCCCTGTAAATCTGGGAGATTTATTCAATGACTTAATTTTGAAATTTGAGAACCCAAATTTTGTCCAACAAAAGTAAATGTCGTTTATTTTCAACCTACCTTAGACTATGGTTTGTTTCGGATCAAAAGTCCCTGTAAATCTGGGAGATTTATTCAATGACTTAATTTTGAAATTTGAGAACCCAAATTTTGTCCAACAAAAGTAAATGTCGTTTATTTTCAACCTACCTTAGACTATGGTTTGTTTCGGATCAAAAGTCCCTGTAAATCTGGGAGATTTATTCAATGTACTTAATTTTGAAATTTGAGAACCCAAATTTTGTCCAACAAAAGTAAATGTCGTTTATTTTCAACCTACCTTAGACTATGGTTTGTTTCGGATCAAAAGTCCCTGTAAATCTGGGAGATTTATTCAATGACTTAATTTTGAAATTTGAGAACCCAAATTTTGTCCAACAAAAGTAAATGTCGTTTATTTTCAACCACCTTAGACTATGGTTTGTTTCGGATCAAAAGTCCCTGTAAATCTGGGAGATTTATTCAATGTACTTAATTTTGAAATTTGAGAACCCAAATTTTGTCCAACAAAAGTAAATGTCGTTTATTTTCAACCTACCTTAGACTATGGTTTGTTTCGGATCAAAAGTCCCTGTAAATCTGGGAGATTTATTCAATGACTTAATTTTGAAATTTGAGAACCCAAATTTTGTCCAACAAAAGTAAATGTCGTTTATTTTCAACCTACCTTAGACTATGGTTTGTTTCGGATCAAAAGTCCCTGTAAATCTGGGAGATTTATTCAATGACTTAATTTTGAAATTTGAGAACCCAAATTTTGTCCAACAAAAGTAAATGTCGTTTATTTTCAACCTACCTTAGACTATGGTTTGTTTCGGATCAAAAGTCCCTGTAAATCTGGGAGATTTATTCAATGACTTAATTTTGAAATTTGAGAACCCAAATTTTGTCCAACAAAAGTAAATGTCGTTTATTTTCAACCTACCTTAGACTATGGTTTGTTTCGGATCAAAAGTCCCTGTAAATCTGGGAGATTTATTCAATGACTTAATTTTGAAATTTGAGAACCCAAATTTTGTCCAACAAAAGTAAATGTCGTTTATTTTCAACCTACCTTAGACTATGGTTTGTTTCGGATCAAAAGTCCCTGTAAATCTGGGAGATTTATTCAATGACTTAATTTTGAAATTTGAGAACCCAAATTTTGTCCAACAAAAGTAAATGTCGTTTATTTTCAACCACCTTAGACTATGGTTTGTTTCGGATCAAAAGTCCCTGTAAATCTGGGAGATTTATTCAATGTACTTAATTTTGAAATTTGAGAACCCAAATTTTGTCCAACAAAAGTAAATGTCGTTTATTTTCAACCTACCTTAGACTATGGTTTGTTTCGGATCAAAAGTCCCTGTAAATCTGGGAGATTTATTCAATGTACTTAATTTTGAAATTTGAGAACCCAAATTTTGTCCAACAAAAGTAAATGTCGTTTATTTTCAACCTACCTTAGACTATGGTTTGTTTCGGATCAAAAGTCCCTGTAAATCTGGGAGATTTATTCAATGACTTAATTTTGAAATTTGAGAACCCAAATTTTGTCCAACAAAAGTAAATGTCGTTTATTTTCAACCACCTTAGACTATGGTTTGTTTCGGATCAAAAGTCCCTGTAAATCTGGGAGATTTATTCAATGTACTTAATTTTGAAATTTGAGAACCCAAATTTTGTCCAACAAAAGTAAATGTCGTTTATTTTCAACCTACCTTAGACTATGGTTTGTTTCGGATCAAAAGTCCCTGTAAATCTGGGAGATTTATTCAATGACTTAATTTTGAAATTTGAGAACCCAAATTTTGTCCAACAAAAGTAAATGTCGTTTATTTTCAACCTACCTTAGACTATGGTTTGTTTCGGATCAAAAGTCCCTGTAAATCTGGGAGATTTATTCAATGACTTAATTTTGAAATTTGAGAACCCAAATTTTGTCCAACAAAAGTAAATGTCGTTTATTTTCAACCTACCTTAGACTATGGTTTGTTTCGGATCAAAAGTCCCTGTAAATCTGGGAGATTTATTCAATGACTTAATTTTGAAATTTGAGAACCCAAATTTTGTCCAACAAAAGTAAATGTCGTTTATTTTCAACCTACCTTAGACTATGGTTTGTTTCGGATCAAAAGTCCCTGTAAATCTGGGAGATTTATTCAATGACTTAATTTTGAAATTTGAGAACCCAAATTTTGTCCAACAAAAGTAAATGTCGTTTATTTTCAACCACCTTAGACTATGGTTTGTTTCGGATCAAAAGTCCCTGTAAATCTGGGAGATTTATTCAATGACTTAATTTTGAAATTTGAGAACCCAAATTTTGTCCAACAAAAGTAAATGTCGTTTATTTTCAACCTACCTTAGACTATGGTTTGTTTCGGATCAAAAGTCCCTGTAAATCTGGGAGATTTATTCAATGACTTAATTTTGAAATTTGAGAACCCAAATTTTGTCCAACAAAAGTAAATGTCGTTTATTTTCAACCACCTTAGACTATGGTTTGTTTCGGATCAAAAGTCCCTGTAAATCTGGGAGATTTATTCAATGACTTAATTTTGAAATTTGAGAACCCAAATTTTGTCCAACAAAAGTAAATGTCGTTTATTTTCAACCTACCTTAGACTATGGTTTGTTTCGGATCAAAAGTCCCTGTAAATCTGGGAGATTTATTCAATGACTTAATTTTGAAATTTGAGAACCCAAATTTTGTCCAACAAAAGTAAATGTCGTTTATTTTCAACCTACCTTAGACTATGGTTTGTTTCGGATCAAAAGTCCCTGTAAATCTGGGAGATTTATTCAATGACTTAATTTTGAAATTTGAGAACCCAAATTTTGTCCAACAAAAGTAAATGTCGTTTATTTTCAACCTACCTTAGACTATGGTTTGTTTCGGATCAAAAGTCCCTGTAAATCTGGGAGATTTATTCAATGACTTAATTTTGAAATTTGAGAACCCAAATTTTGTCCAACAAAAGTAAATGTCGTTTATTTTCAACCTACCTTAGACTATGGTTTGTTTCGGATCAAAAGTCCCTGTAAATCTGGGAGATTTATTCAATGACTTAATTTTGAAATTTGAGAACCCAAATTTTGTCCAACAAAAGTAAATGTCGTTTATTTTCAACCTACCTTAGACTATGGTTTGTTTCGGATCAAAAGTCCCTGTAAATCTGGGAGATTTATTCAATGTCTTAATTTTGAAATTTGAGAACCCAAATTTTGTCCAACAAAAGTAAATGTCGTTTATTTTCAACCTACCTTAGACTATGGTTTGTTTCGGATCAAAAGTCCCTGTAAATCTGGGAGATTTATTCAATGACTTAATTTTGAAATTTGAGAACCCAAATTTTGTCCAACAAAAGTAAATGTCGTTTATTTTCAACCACCTTAGACTATGGTTTGTTTCGGATCAAAAGTCCCTGTAAATCTGGGAGATTTATTCAATGACTTAATTTTGAAATTTGAGAACCCAAATTTTGTCCAACAAAAGTAAATGTCGTTTATTTTCAACCTACCTTAGACTATGGTTTGTTTCGGATCAAAAGTCCCTGTAAATCTGGGAGATTTATTCAATGACTTAATTTTGAAATTTGAGAACCCAAATTTTGTCCAACAAAAGTAAATGTCGTTTATTTTCAACCTACCTTAGACTATGGTTTGTTTCGGATCAAAAGTCCCTGTAAATCTGGGAGATTTATTCAATGACTTAATTTTGAAATTTGAGAACCCAAATTTTGTCCAACAAAAGTAAATGTCGTTTATTTTCAACCACCTTAGACTATGGTTTGTTTCGGATCAAAAGTCCCTGTAAATCTGGGAGATTTATTCAATGTACTTAATTTTGAAATTTGAGAACCCAAATTTTGTCCAACAAAAGTAAATGTCGTTTATTAAAAAAAAAAAAAAAAAAAAAAAAAAAAAAAAAAAAAAAAAAAAAAAAAAAAAAAAAAAAAAAAAAAAAAAAAAAAAAAAAAAAAAAAAAAAAAAAAAAAAAAAAAAAAAAAAAAAAAAAAAAAAAAAAAAAAAAAAAAAAAAAAAAAAAAAAAAAAAAAAAAAAAAAAAAAAAAAAAAAAAAAAAAAAAAAAAAAAAAAAAAAAAAAAAAAAAAAAAAAAAAAAAAAAAAAAAAAAAAAAAAAAAAAAAAAAAAAAAAAAAAAAAAAAAAAAAAAAAAAAAAAAAAAAAAAAAAAAAAAAAAAAAAAAAAAAAAAAAAAAAAAAAAAAAAAAAAAAAAAAAAAAAAAAAAAAAAAAAAAAAAAAAAAAAAAAAAAAAAAAAAAAAAAAAAAAAAAAAAAAAAAAAAAAAAAAAAAAAAAAAAAAAAAAAAAAAAAAAAAAAAAAAAAAAAAAAAAAAAAAAAAAAAAAAAAAAAAAAAAAAAAAAAAAAAAAAAAAAAAAAAAAAAAAAAAAAAAAAAAAAAAAAAAAAAAAAAAAAAAAAAAAAAAAAAAAAAAAAAAAAAAAAAAAAAAAAAAAAAAAAAAAAAAAAAAAAAAAAAAAAAAAAAAAAAAAAAAAAAAAAAAAAAAAAAAAAAAAAAAAAAAAAAAAAAAAAAAAAAAAAATTTTTTTTTTTTTTTTTTTTTTTTTTTTTTTTTTTTTTTTTTTTTTTTTTTTTTTTTTTTTTTTTTTTTTTTTTTTTTTTTTTTTTTTTTTTTTTTTTTTTTTTTTTTTTTTTTTTTTTTTTTTTTTTTTTTTTTTTTTTTTTTTTTTTTTTTTTTTTTTTTTTTTTTTTTTTTTTTTTTTTTTTTTTTTTTTTTTTTTTTTTTTTTTTTTTTTTTTTTTTTTTTTTTTTTTTTTTTTTTTTTTTTTTTTTTTTTTTTTTTTTTTTTTTTTTTTTTTTTTTTTTTTTTTTTTTTTTTTTTTTTTTTTTTTTTTTTTTTTTTTTTTTTTTTTTTTTTTTTTTTTTTTTTTTTTTTTTTTTTTTTTTTTTTTTTTTTTTTTTTTTTTTTTTTTTTTTTTTTTTTTTTTTTTTTTTTTTTTTTTTTTTTTTTTTTTTTTTTTTTTTTTTTTTTTTTTTTTTTTTTTTTTTTTTTTTTTTTTTTTTTTTTTTTTTTTTTTTTTTTTTTTTTTTTTTTTTTTTTTTTTTTTTTTTTTTTTTTTTTTTTTTTTTTTTTTTTTTTTTTTTTTTTTTTTTTTTTTTTTTTTTTTTTTTTTTTTTTTTTTTTTTTTTTTTTTTTTTTTTTTTTTTTTTTTTTTTTTTTTTTTTTTTTTTTTTTTTTTTTTTTTTTTTTTTTTTTTTTTTTTTTTTTTTTTTTTTTTTTTTTTTTTTTTT
Organism: Globodera rostochiensis; assembly: GCA_018350325.1. Classification (NCBI taxonomy): domain Eukaryota; kingdom Metazoa; phylum Nematoda; class Chromadorea; order Rhabditida; family Heteroderidae; genus Globodera; species Globodera rostochiensis. The sequence goes on from JAEVLN010000048.1 coordinate 209,518, forward strand.
TTTTTTTTTTTTTTTTTTTTTTTTTTTTTTTTTTTTTTTTTTTTTTTTTTTTTTTTTTTTTTTTTTTTTTTTTTTTTTTTTTTTTTTTTTTTTTTTTTTTTTTTTTTTTTTTTTTTTTTTTTTTTTTTTCAACCTCCCTAGGCTCTGGTTTGTTTCGGATCAAAAGTCCCTGTAAATCTGGGAGATTTATTCAATGTCTTAATTTTGAAATTTGAGAACCCAAATTTTGTCCAACAAAAGTAAATGTCGTTTATTTTCAACCTACCTTAGACTATGGTTTGTTTCGGATCAAAAGTCCCTGTAAATCTGGGAGATTTATTCAATGTCTTAATTTTGAAATTTGAGAACCCAAATTTTGTCCAACAAAAGTAAATGTCGTTTATTTTCAACCACCTTAGACTATGGTTTGTTTCGGATCAAAAGTCCCTGTAAATCTGGGAGATTTATTCAATGACTTAATTTTGAAATTTGAGAACCCAAATTTTGTCCAACAAAAGTAAATGTCGTTTATTTTCAACCTACCTTAGACTATGGTTTGTTTCGGATCAAAAGTCCCTGTAAATCTGGGAGATTTATTCAATGACTTAATTTTGAAATTTGAGAACCCAAATTTTGTCCAACAAAAGTAAATGTCGTTTATTTTCAACTACCTTAGACTATGGTTTGTTTCGGATCAAAAGTCCCTGTAAATCTGGGAGATTTATTCAATGACTTAATTTTGAAATTTGAGAACCCAAATTTTGTCCAACAAAAGTAAATGTCGTTTATTTTCAACCACCTTAGACTATGGTTTGTTTCGGATCAAAAGTCCCTGTAAATCTGGGAGATTTATTCAATGACTTAATTTTGAAATTTGAGAACCCAAATTTTGTCCAACAAAAGTAAATGTCGTTTATTTTCAACCTCCCTAGGCTCTGGTTTGTTTCGGATCAAAAGTCCCTGTAAATCTGGGAGATTTATTCAATGACTTAATTTTGAAATTTGAGAACCCAAATTTTGTCCAACAAAAGTAAATGTCGTTTATTTTCAACCACCTTAGACTATGGTTTGTTTCGGATCAAAAGTCCCTGTAAATCTGGGAGATTTATTCAATGACTTAATTTTGAAATTTGAGAACCCAAATTTTGTCCAACAAAAGTAAATGTCGTTTATTTTCAATCACCTTAGACTATGGTTTGTTTCGGATCAAAAGTCCCTGTAAATCTGGGAGATTTATTCAATGACTTAATTTTGAAATTTGAGAACCCAAATTTTGTCCAACAAAAGTAAATGTCGTTTATTTTCAACCTCCCTAGGCTCTGGTTTGTTTCGGATCAAAAGTCCCTGTAAATCTGGGAGATTTATTCAATGACTTAATTTTGAAATTTGAGAACCCAAATTTTGTCCAACAAAAGTAAATGTCGTTTATTTTCAACTACCTTAGACTATGGTTTGTTTCGGATCAAAAGTCCCTGTAAATCTGGGAGATTTATTCAATGACTTAATTTTGAAATTTGAGAACCCAAATTTTGTCCAACAAAAGTAAATGTCGTTTATTTTCAACTACCTTAGACTATGGTTTGTTTCGGATCAAAAGTCCCTGTAAATCTGGGAGATTTATTCAATGACTTAATTTTGAAATTTGAGAACCCAAATTTTGTCCAACAAAAGTAAATGTCGTTTATTTTCAACCTCCCTAGGCTCTGGTTTGTTTCGGATCAAAAGTCCCTGTAAATCTGGGAGATTTATTCAATGACTTAATTTTGAAATTTGAGAACCCAAATTTTGTCCAACAAAAGTAAATGTCGTTTATTTTCAACCTACCTTAGACTATGGTTTGTTTCGGATCAAAAGTCCCTGTAAATCTGGGAGATTTATTCAATGACTTAATTTTGAAATTTGAGAACCCAAATTTTGTCCAACAAAAGTAAATGTCGTTTATTTTCAACCTACCTTAGACTATGGTTTGTTTCGGATCAAAAGTCCCTGTAAATCTGGGAGATTTATTCAATGACTTAATTTTGAAATTTGAGAACCCAAATTTTGTCCAACAAAAGTAAATGTCGTTTATTTTCAACCTACCTTAGACTATGGTTTGTTTCGGATCAAAAGTCCCTGTAAATCTGGGAGATTTATTCAATGACTTAATTTTGAAATTTGAGAACCCAAATTTTGTCCAACAAAAGTAAATGTCGTTTATTTTCAACCTACCTTAGACTATGGTTTGTTTCGGATCAAAAGTCCCTGTAAATCTGGGAGATTTATTCAATGACTTAATTTTGAAATTTGAGAACCCAAATTTTGTCCAACAAAAGTAAATGTCGTTTATTTTCAACCTACCTTAGGACTATGGTTTGTTTCGGATCAAAAGTCCCTGTAAATCTGGGAGATTTATTCAATGACTTAATTTTGAAATTTGAGAACCCAAATTTTGTCCAACAAAAGTAAATGTCGTTTATTTTCAACCTACCTTAGGCTCTGGTTTGTTTCGGATCAAAAGTCCCTGTAAATCTGGGAGATTTATTCAATGACTTAATTTTGAAATTTGAGAAACCAAATTTTGTCCAACAAAAGTAAATGTCGTTTATTTTCAACCACCTTAGACTATGGTTTGTTTCGGATCAAAAGTCCCTGTAAATCTGGGAGATTTATTCAATGACTTAATTTTGAAATTTGAGAACCCAAATTTTGTCCAACAAAAGTAAATGTCGTTTATTTTCAATCACCTTAGACTATGGTTTGTTTCGGATCAAAAGTCCCTGTAAATCTGGGAGATTTATTCAATGACTTAATTTTGAAATTTGAGAACCCAAATTTTGTCCAACAAAAGTAAATGTCGTTTATTTTCAACCTCCCTAGGCTCTGGTTTGTTTCGGATCAAAAGTCCCTGTAAATCTGGGAGATTTATTCAATGACTTAATTTTGAAATTTGAGAACCCAAATTTTGTCCAACAAAAGTAAATGTCGTTTATTTTCAACTACCTTAGACTATGGTTTGTTTCGGATCAAAAGTCCCTGTAAATCTGGGAGATTTATTCAATGACTTAATTTTGAAATTTGAGAACCCAAATTTTGTCCAACAAAAGTAAATGTCGTTTATTTTCAACCTCCCTAGGCTATGGTTTGTTTCGGATCAAAAGTCCCTGTAAATCTGGGAGATTTATTCAATGACTTAATTTTGAAATTTGAGAACCCAAATTTTGTCCAACAAAAGTAAATGTCGTTTATTTTCAACCACCTTAGACTATGGTCTGTTTCGGATCAAAAGTCCCTGTAAATCTGGGAGATTTATTCAATGTCTTAATTTTGAAATTTGAGAACCCAAATTTTGTCCAACAAAAGTAAATGTCGTTTATTTTCAACTACCTTAGACTATGGTTTGTTTCGGATCAAAAGTCCCTGTAAATCTGGGAGATTTATTCAATGACTTAATTTTGAAATTTGAGAACCCAAATTTTGTCCAACAAAAGTAAATGTCGTTTATTTTCAACCTCCCTAGGCTCTGGTTTGTTTCGGATCAAAAGTCCCTGTAAATCTGGGAGATTTATTCAATGACTTAATTTTGAAATTTGAGAACCCAAATTTTGTCCAACAAAAGTAAATGTCGTTTATTTTCAACTACCTTAGACTATGGTTTGTTTCGGATCAAAAGTCCCTGTAAATCTGGGAGATTTATTCAATGACTTAATTTTGAAATTTGAGAACCCAAATTTTGTCCAACAAAAGTAAATGTCGTTTATTTTCAACCACCTTAGACTATGGTTTGTTTCGGATCAAAAGTCCCTGTAAATCTGGGAGATTTATTCAATGTCTTAATTTTGAAATTTGAGAACCCAAATTTTGTCCAACAAAAGTAAATGTCGTTTATTTTCAACCTCCCTAGGCTCTGGTTTGTTTCGGATCAAAAGTCCCTGTAAATCTGGGAGATTTATTCAATGTCTTAATTTTGAAATTTGAGAACCCAAATTTTGTCCAACAAAAGTAAATGTCGTTTATTTTCAACCACCTTAGACTATGGTTTGTTTCGGATCAAAAGTCCCTGTAAATCTGGGAGATTTATTCAATGTCTTAATTTTGAAATTTGAGAACCCAAATTTTGTCCAACAAAAGTAAATGTCGTTTATTTTCAACCACCTTAGACTATGGTTTGTTTCGGATCAAAAGTCCCTGTAAATCTGGGAGATTTATTCAATGACTTAATTTTGAAATTTGAGAACCCAAATTTTGTCCAACAAAAGTAAATGTCGTTTATTTTCAACCACCTTAGACTATGGTTTGTTTCGGATCAAAAGTCCCTGTAAATCTGGGAGATTTATTCAATGACTTAATTTTGAAATTTGAGAACCCAAATTTTGTCCAACAAAAGTAAATGTCGTTTATTTTCAACCACATTAGACTATGGTTTGTTTCGGATCAAAAGTCCCTGTAAATCTGGGAGATTTATTCAATGTCTTAATTTTGAAATTTGAGAACCCAAATTTTGTCCAACAAAAGTAAATGTCGTTTATTTTCAACCTCCCTAGGCTCTGGTTTGTTTCGGATCAAAAGTCCCTGTAAATCTGGGAGATTTATTCAATGTCTTAATTTTGAAATTTGAGAACCCAAATTTTGTCCAACAAAAGTAAATGTCGTTTATTTTCAACCACCTTAGACTATGGTTTGTTTCGGATCAAAAGTCCCTGTAAATCTGGGAGATTTATTCAATGTCTTAATTTTGAAATTTGAGAACCCAAATTTTGTCCAACAAAAGTAAATGTCGTTTATTTTCAACCACCTTAGACTATGGTTTGTTTCGGATCAAAAGTCCCTGTAAATCTGGGAGATTTATTCAATGACTTAATTTTGAAATTTGAGAACCCAAATTTTGTCCAACAAAAGTAAATGTCGTTTATTTTCAACCACCGTAGACTGTCGTTTGTTTCGGATCAAAAGTCCCTGTAAATCTGGGAGATTTATTCAATGACTTAATTTTGAAATTTGATAACCCAAATTTTGTCCAACAAAAGTAAATGTCGTTTATTTTCAACCACATTAGACTATGGTTTGTTTCGGATCAAAAGTCCCTGTAAATCTGGGAGATTTATTCAATGTCTTAATTTTGAAATTTGAGAACCCAAATTTTGTCCAACAAAAGTAAATGTCGTTTATTTTCAACCACATTAGACTATGGTTTGTTTCGGATCAAAAGTCCCTGTAAATCTGGGAGATTTATTCAATGTCTTAATTTTGAAATTTGAGAACCCAAATTTTGTCCAACAAAAGTAAATGTCGTTTATTTTCAACCACCTTAGACTATGGTTTGTTTCGGATCAAAAGTCCCTGTAAATCTGGGAGATTTATTCAATGTCTTAATTTTGAAATTTGAGAACCCAAATTTTGTCCAACAAAAGTAAATGTCGTTTATTTTCAACCACCTTAGACTATGGTTTGTTTCGGATCAAAAGTCCCTGTAAATCTGGGAGATTTATTCAATGTCTTAATTTTGAAATTTGAGAACCCAAATTTTGTCCAACAAAAGTAAATGTCGTTTATTTTCAACCACCTTAGACTATGGTTTGTTTCGGATCAAAAGTCCCTGTAAATCTGGGAGATTTATTCAATGTCTTAATTTTGAAATTTGAGAACCCAAATTTTGTCCAACAAAAGTAAATGTCGTTTATTTTCAACCACCTTAGACTATGGTTTGTTTCGGATCAAAAGTCCCTGTAAATCTGGGAGATTTATTCAATGACTTAATTTTGAAATTTGAGAACCCAAATTTTGTCCAACAAAAGTAAATGTCGTTTATTTTCAACCACCGTAGACTGTCGTTTGTTTCGGATCAAAAGTCCCTGTAAATCTGGGAGATTTATTCAATGACTTAATTTTGAAATTTGAGAACCCAAATTTTGTCCAACAAAAGTAAATGTCGTTTATTTTCAACCACCGTAGACTGTCGTTTGTTTCGGATCAAAAGTCCCTGTAAATCTGGGAGATTTATTCAATGTCTTAATTTTGAAATTTGTGAACCCACCTTTTGTCCAACAAAAGTAAATGTCGTTTATTTTCAACCACCTTAGACTATGGTTTGTTTCGGATCAAAAGTCCCTGATCCAAAGTTGTCTGATTTCTGTTTCTGAAACATTCTTTAACAAAATTGGTGTGGTTCGTAAAATTACTGATTTTTGCCTTTAATTTGTTTTGCTAACTTGTGCTTCATAATCTGATAAAAATTCTGCTAATGAAAATTCTAGATTGCCGAAAAAATTTCGAAAATTTGCGATTTTCTAATTTTTCAAAATGCAAATTTTTTTTGGCGAATTCTGCTTTACAGGGGGGGGGCGGCGGTCCCATAGGTGCCACCGGAAGATTTTTTGGAAATTTTAATGAATCTTGTTAAAGAAATTGAACAAAAATATGCTGGAAATAGTAAATAGAAAGAACCAAAAAGTCCAATGGGGCGCATCCTCCCATTCTTAAAAAACTTCAAAAAACATGGCCAGCAGATCGCCGTTCGCTTTTTTTCGATGCGATTCCCATCCCTGATATAGCGATTTTACACTTGTATCAAATAATTTTGAAAAAGACGAATCGACAGCTTTTGCTTGATAAAAATCTTAGGCCTAAGAGCCTAGGCTGAGGCTTAGGCCTAAGCCTAAGGAGCCTAAGCTGAGGCCTTCGGATCATGAATCTGTTCCTCGTTTTCGATAATGTGACGTGGACCAAGCCACGTATTGACGAAGTAAAGGATAAGTTCTTAAGGGTAATGGAACTAAGGAACCATTTTAATATTTCCTACCCCTCAGCTCAACAGTTGGCTCTAATGTTGACATCAAAGCACAAAAATAATTATAAACAAATCCTGCGGGCACAAATGATAAATGCCTACATTCGAAGGATTGGTATGAAAGCAAAATTCGTCAACGATTGGACTTTGTTTCTTTGAAACGCACAAGAGCCATTTCACTCGGGCAAAAAGGCAAATGACTATGTTCGGAACCTTATTCTTCACATTGCTGGTTAAATACCAGATAAGAAAAACCCATTTATGCAAAATTCTCGAGATAACAAACGGGCGGAGGTCAACCAGCAGCATCTCATGTGAATTTGCAAACAAATACTGCAATATGCACTATATCTTTTTTTGTACTGTCGAAAATACCGGGCATGATTTAATAATAAGACACTGTTACATTCCACAATTGCTGGCTGTGTTGTAATGAATGAAGGGCTGAGATAGTTTAAGGCAAAATACGAATAAGTTCGTTCTACTTCGGGCAGTTCAAAGACCGGTTTAATGCATTTCCACCTTGGGACCTAGTTTTCCGTGCCTAACTAGTCGAGATGAAGCGATTGGTTGGGTATTTTGTTTGCACGCCCAAAAAGAAAGCAAAATTTATTCAGCACTATTTCAAAAATGAATTGAGATCACGGCAAAGTATATTTAATGGACCGGCGGGTCACAATTCGGTCACCTGCTCATGTCGCATCTTCTCCGTGCGTTTTCTCTCTTCAGCAGAAATGCTGACGGAGTCCGTCGATATCATGACGGGATTCCACTTTGATCGTATTGGGACATCAAATTCTGAATAGGTCTCACTCACCGCCGACGGCAAGACTTTCCCCCATCGAACCTCCCTCCCTCTCTCGCTCCCTCCCTCTCTCGCTCCCTCCCTCTCCTCTCCCTCTCTCGCTCCCTCCCTCTCCTCTCCCTCTCTCGCTCCCTCCCTCTCTCGCTCCCTCCCTCTCTCGCTCCCTCTCTCTCCGCTCCCTCCCTCTCTCGCTCCCTCCCTCTCTCGCTCCCTCCCTCTCTCGCTCCCTCCCTCCCTCTCTCTCTCGCTCCCTCTCTCTCTCGCTCCCTCCCTCTCTCGCTCCCTCTTTCTCTCGCTCCCTCCCTCTCTCGCTCCCTCTCTCTCTCGCTCCCTCCCTCTCTCGCTCCCTCCCTCTCTCGCTCCCTCCCTCTCTCGCTCCCTCCCTCTCTCGCTCCCTCCCTCTCTCGCTCCCTCCCTCCCTCTCTCTCTCGCTCCCTCTCTCTCTCGCTCCCTCCCTCTCTCGCTCCCTCTCTCTCTCGCTCCCTCCCTCTCTCGCTCCCTCTCTCTCTCGCTCCCTCCCTCTCTCGCTCCCTCCCTCTCCTCTCCCTCTCTCGCTCCCTCCCTCTCCTCTCCCTCTCTCGCTCCCTCCCTCTCTCGCTCCCTCCCTCTCTCGCTCCCTCCCTCTCTCGCTCCCTCCCTCTCTCGCTCCCTCCCTCCCTCTCTCTCTCGCTCCCTCTCTCTCTCGCTTCCTCTCTCTCTCGCTCCCTCCCTCTCTCGTCTCTCTCTCTCTCGCTCCCTCCCTCTCTCGCTCCCTCCCTCCCTCTCTCTCTCTCTCTCTCGCTCCCTCCCTCTCTCGCTCCCTCCCTCTCTTGCTCCCTCCCTCTCTCGCTCCCTCCCTCTCTCGCTCCCTCCCTCTCTCGCTCCCTCCCTCTCTCGCTCCCTCCATCTCTCGCTCCCTCCCTCTCTCGCTCCCTCTCTCTCTCGCTCCCTCCCTCTCTCGCTCCCTCCCTCTCTCGCTCCCTCCCTCTCTCGCTCCCTCCCTCCCTCCCTCTTCGCTCCCTCCCTCTCTCGCTCCCTCTCTCTCTCGCTCCCTCCCTCTCTCGCTCCCTCTCTCTCTCGCTCCCTCCCTCTCTCGCTCCCTCTCTCTCTCTCTCTCGCTCCCTCCCTTCCTCACTTCTTTCCATCGGATCCTCCCGTTTCAACGCCATCCCAATTCCCTTCGACTCTGTTCCTCTCTTTTCGTCTTCAGCACTTCCAGGATGTCCAGCTTCTTGGGGGGCATCAGCCCTTCTCGGCATGTCGAATCTCGACAACTTTGTCATCTTTTTCTTTTCATTGATTCTTCCATGCCGATCATTTTCAACCCCTGCCAAAACTTCCCCGCTGTCCAATTGTCGTTTCCTTCGTATCTTCCCGTCCCCACCAATCCGTTGCTCCTCCAACGTCCTCCACATGCCCATGTCCATGCCGAACTCGGTGTTCCCCCTCTTCTCCACCCGAATTCTTCTGCTAGTCTTTCTCCGAACATCTCTCTTTCCTTCCCAATCTTTGATCCTTACGGGAATTTGTCGCCATCTTTCACTTCCATCGCCTTTTTCGAATTCACTTGGAAACTCCTCTGACCAAACTTGGCTACCGTCGCTGCAAGGCTAAAAACAATGTTTTTCATTTTTTGGCACCTTAAATACCATTTTGGTTGGAGTGATTATTTGAGGGAATGCTTTTTCTAATGAATGTTGCCATGCTTCTGGCACACTTTGAGGAGATAAGAGTGCATTCAGCGGACTTTTACTGCTGGACCGAGTGGTGGAAACAACGGAATTGTGCTGAAATTTACGTTAAATTTTAATTACATAAATATTTATATTCATTTTATGGTTTAAAAAAGATTATTATTCCTTTTCCTTTCCGTTCCGTTCCCTTGAACTGTCACTTTTTCTTTTTCGGCAAGGAAATCCACTTGGCCCATTTTGAGTTGGCGCACACATAAAAGGGCATTCAATGAATAAAGAAGAAAGAGGAGAAGCGCGGAAATTGCTGCCTGCAGCAAGGAGCCGTTGGCGGAGTGTTCCTTGAAGAGTTTTGTGTAGAAACGGGCCAAACAAAAAGGCAAAAAGCAAAATTTGTTTTGCCTGAAAATATCCGATAAAAAGAACGACTGCGAAGGCCACACAAATGACCGCCTAAGGAAAGTTGGAAAGTGAGTGTTCACTTATTTTGAAATTGAAAAGTGCCATTGTTGCAGAGATGGTCACGTCAATTCTTAGCCAGCTTCTGGCCCTTGATTGTGACTTGTAACGGACGTATGGCAGTGGATGATGGCGAAGAATGCGCTCCTGGGACCCGAAGAGGACGTAGAGGCCGAAAAGAGGCACCGCAAGTGAGGCAAGGAGCAGGACCCAATGGGGACCGATGTTGTAGAGGGAGACCACCTGCTGGGTCAGGAGGGGAGGATCGTCGGAGGTTGGGCAAACCGGACCAGGAAGAGCGAAGTCAGCAGTTGAAACAGCTTCATCGCGAACCGAAGGACCCGTTCTGGAAGGTCGCTGAACGGAATTGATGTGAATTCATTCATCAAATTGTGCTAAAACGGACAGTCCACCAAATTAATCTTTTATTTCGCAATATTTATTCTGACTGAAAATTGTTGTGGTCGTCGGGATCGATTTATATAATAACTATGGGAGGGGATTTGCTGTTGTGTTGGCGAGGTACAATACCAGCGACAAAAGACAATGGAATGCTTGCTCCATATGAATGAGTGATTGAGGGGGAGGGAATGAGAGCCCACAATGACAAACCAACCAAATTTGCGCACCCAAACATCCCTCCCCCCCCCCCCAACCCCCCCCCCCCAATTCCCCTCTTTTTGAGTGCCCCCCCCCCTCCCCCTCCCCTCCCTCTCTTTCCTCTCTACTAATTCCCCTTTATTTCGCCCCCGGCAAAACAGGTTATGTTAAGCATTGTTCCCTATCCCTCTCTCAACTCATTCCAAATCCCCAAATCCTTCACACGCACTCCCAAATCCCCACAAAAGGTATTTCGGGCAAAAATCCCAAAACCAGACAAATAATTAAAACAAAAAATGTCCTTTCCCGCGCCTTTCCCCAACGCTTATTATTACGCCATTGTCGCACACACAAAAATTGTGGACGTAATATATTATACGTAATATCCTTTTTTAGAGATTGAACCACAATCAGGAAGGACTAGACGCACTTTCCAGTCCCTCGTCGGACCCTTAAAAATAGCGTCAGTTCGTTAAGCAATCGTTGTTAAGGAAATTTAAGCAAAAATTCAGAAAGACGTGATGAATTTATTTCAAAAATTCTTGTATCTATTCTTTTTTTGCGCGTATTTTTAATTAAAAAATATTAGAAAATTTATTTTAAAAATCTTATTAATGAGGGGATGCCTATTAGGGGGAAAACCAATAAATAGTGCTTGAACTCAAGCGGGTTCAAGCACAACACATAACATAAGACTCACCAAAAAGGGAAACCACTAGGCCATCGACTTACTTGGGAGATATAAGTAAAAATGGTTAAAATTGTCGGTCGGAGATGCCATCATTAGGCGGTACTTTTTTCCCGGTTGGTCCCGGTCCCGGCGGGACTAAAAAACCGGGAGTAAATGTCGTTTATTTTCAACCTCCCTAGGCTCTGGTTTGTTTCGGATCAAAAGTCCCTGTAAATCTGGGAGATTTATTCAATGACTTAATTTTGAAATTTGAGATCCCAAATTTTGTCCAACAAAAGTAAATGTCGTTTATTTTCAACTACCTTAGACTATGGTTTGTTTCGGATCAAAAGTCCCTGTAAATCTGGGAGATTTATTCAATGACTTAATTTTGAAATTTGAGAACCCAAATTTTGTCCAACAAAAGTAAATGTCGTTTATTTTCAACCTCCCTAGGCTCTGGTTTGTTTCGGATCAAAAGTCCCTGTAAATCTGGGAGATTTATTCAATGACTTAATTTTGAAATTTGAGAACCCAAATTTTGTCCAACAAAAGTAAATGTCGTTTATTTTCAACCACCTTAGACTATGGTTTGTTTCGGATCAAAAGTCCCTGTAAATCTGGGAGATTTATTCAATGTCTTAATTTTGAAATTTGAGAACCCAAATTTTGTCCAACAAAAGTAAATGTCGTTTATTTTCAACCTCCCTAGGCTCTGGTTTGTTTCGGATCAAAAGTCCCTGTAAATCTGGGAGATTTATTCAATGTCTTAATTTTGAAATTTGAGAACCCAAATTTTGTCCAACAAAAGTAAATGTCGTTTATTTTCAACCACCTTAGACTATGGTTTGTTTCGGATCAAAAGTCCCTGTAAATCTGGGAGATTTATTCAATGTCTTAATTTTGAAATTTGAGAACCCAAATTTTGTCCAACAAAAGTAAATGTCGTTTATTTTCAACTACCTTAGACTATGGTTTGTTTCGGATCAAAAGTCCCTGTAAATCTGGGAGATTTATTCAATGACTTAATTTTGAAATTTGAGAACCCAAATTTTGTCCAACAAAAGTAAATGTCGTTTATTTTCAACCACCTTAGACTATGGTCTGTTTCGGATCAAAAGTCCCTGTAAATCTGGGAGATTTATTCAATGTCTTAATTTTGAAATTTGAGAACCCAAATTTTGTCCAACAAAAGTAAATGTCGTTTATTTTCAACTACCTTAGACTATGGTTTGTTTCGGATCAAAAGTCCCTGTAAATCTGGGAGATTTATTCAATGACTTAATTTTGAAATTTGAGAACCCAAATTTTGTCCAACAAAAGTAAATGTCGTTTATTTTCAACCTCCCTAGGCTCTGGTTTGTTTCGGATCAAAAGTCCCTGTAAATCTGGGAGATTTATTCAATGACTTAATTTTGAAATTTGAGAACCCAAATTTTGTCCAACAAAAGTAAATGTCGTTTATTTTCAACCACCTTAGACTATGGTCTGTTTCGGATCAAAAGTCCCTGTAAATCTGGGAGATTTATTCAATGTCTTAATTTTGAAATTTGAGAACCCAAATTTTGTCCAACAAAAGTAAATGTCGTTTATTTTCAACTACCTTAGACTATGGTTTGTTTCGGATCAAAAGTCCCTGTAAATCTGGGAGATTTATTCAATGACTTAATTTTGAAATTTGAGAACCCAAATTTTGTCCAACAAAAGTAAATGTCGTTTATTTTCAACCTCCCTAGGCTCTGGTTTGTTTCGGATCAAAAGTCCCTGTAAATCTGGGAGATTTATTCAATGACTTAATTTTGAAATTTGAGAACCCAAATTTTGTCCAACAAAAGTAAATGTCGTTTATTTTCAACCACCTTAGACTATGGTTTGTTTCGGATCAAAAGTCCCTGTAAATCTGGGAGATTTATTCAATGTCTTAATTTTGAAATTTGAGAACCCAAATTTTGTCCAACAAAAGTAAATGTCGTTTATTTTCAACTACCTTAGACTATGGTTTGTTTCGGATCAAAAGTCCCTGTAAATCTGGGAGATTTATTCAATGACTTAATTTTGAAATTTGAGAACCCAAATTTTGTCCAACAAAAGTAAATGTCGTTTATTTTCAACCACCTTAGACTATGGTCTGTTTCGGATCAAAAGTCCCTGTAAATCTGGGAGATTTATTCAATGTCTTAATTTTGAAATTTGAGAACCCAAATTTTGTCCAACAAAAGTAAATGTCGTTTATTTTCAACTACCTTAGACTATGGTTTGTTTCGGATCAAAAGTCCCTGTAAATCTGGGAGATTTATTCAATGACTTAATTTTGAAATTTGAGAACCCAAATTTTGTCCAACAAAAGTAAATGTCGTTTATTTTCAACCACCGTAGACTGTCGTTTGTTTCGGATCAAAAGTCCCTGTAAATCTGGGAGATTTATTCAATGACTTAATTTTGAAATTTGAGAACCCAAATTTTGTCCAACAAAAGTAAATGTCGTTTATTTTCAACCACCGTAGACTGTCGTTTGTTTCGGATCAAAAGTCCCTGTAAATCTGGGAGATTTATTCAATGTCTTAATTTTGAAATTTGTGAACCCACCTTTTGTCCAACAAAAGTAAATGTCGTTTATTTTCAACCACCTTAGACTATGGTTTGTTTCGGATCAAAAGTCCCTGATCCAAAGTTGTCTGATTTCTGTTTCTGAAACATTCTTTAACAAAATTGGTGTGGTTCGTAAAATTACTGATTTTTGCCTTTAATTTGTTTTGCTAACTTGTGCTTCATAATCTGATAAAAATTCTGCTAATGAAAATTCTAGATTGCCGAAAAAATTTCGAAAATTTGCGATTTTCTAATTTTTCAAAATGCAAATTTTTTTTGGCGAATTCTGCTTTACAGGGGGGGGGCGGCGGTCCCATAGGTGCCACCGGAAGATTTTTTGGAAATTTTAATGAATCTTGTTAAAGAAATTGAACAAAAATATGCTGGAAATAGTAAATAGAAAGAACCAAAAAGTCCAATGGGGCGCATCCTCCCATTCTTAAAAAACTTCAAAAAACATGGCCAGCAGATCGCCGTTCGCTTTTTTTCGATGCGATTCCCATCCCTGATATAGCGATTTTACACTTGTATCAAATAATTTTGAAAAAGACGAATCGACAGCTTTTGCTTGATAAAAATCTTAGGCCTAAGAGCCTAGGCTGAGGCTTAGGCCTAAGCCTAAGGAGCCTAAGCTGAGGCCTTCGGATCATGAATCTGTTCCTCGTTTTCGATAATGTGACGTGGACCAAGCCACGTATTGACGAAGTAAAGGATAAGTTCTTAAGGGTAATGGAACTAAGGAACCATTTTAATATTTCCTACCCCTCAGCTCAACAGTTGGCTCTAATGTTGACATCAAAGCACAAAAATAATTATAAACAAATCCTGCGGGCACAAATGATAAATGCCTACATTCGAAGGATTGGTATGAAAGCAAAATTCGTCAACGATTGGACTTTGTTTCTTTGAAACGCACAAGAGCCATTTCACTCGGGCAAAAAGGCAAATGACTATGTTCGGAACCTTATTCTTCACATTGCTGGTTAAATACCAGATAAGAAAAACCCATTTATGCAAAATTCTCGAGATAACAAACGGGCGGAGGTCAACCAGCAGCATCTCATGTGAATTTGCAAACAAATACTGCAATATGCACTATATCTTTTTTTGTACTGTCGAAAATACCGGGCATGATTTAATAATAAGACACTGTTACATTCCACAATTGCTGGCTGTGTTGTAATGAATGAAGGGCTGAGATAGTTTAAGGCAAAATACGAATAAGTTCGTTCTACTTCGGGCAGTTCAAAGACCGGTTTAATGCATTTCCACCTTGGGACCTAGTTTTCCGTGCCTAACTAGTCGAGATGAAGCGATTGGTTGGGTATTTTGTTTGCACGCCCAAAAAGAAAGCAAAATTTATTCAGCACTATTTCAAAAATGAATTGAGATCACGGCAAAGTATATTTAATGGACCGGCGGGTCACAATTCGGTCACCTGCTCATGTCGCATCTTCTCCGTGCGTTTTCTCTCTTCAGCAGAAATGCTGACGGAGTCCGTCGATATCATGACGGGATTCCACTTTGATCGTATTGGGACATCAAATTCTGAATAGGTCTCACTCACCGCCGACGGCAAGACTTTCCCCCATCGAACCTCCCTCCCTCTCTCGCTCCCTCCCTCTCTCGCTCCCTCCCTCTCCTCTCCCTCTCTCGCTCCCTCCCTCTCCTCTCCCTCTCTCGCTCCCTCCCTCTCTCGCTCCCTCCCTCTCTCGCTCCCTCTCTCTCCGCTCCCTCCCTCTCTCGCTCCCTCCCTCTCTCGCTCCCTCCCTCTCTCGCTCCCTCCCTCCCTCTCTCTCTCGCTCCCTCTCTCTCTCGCTCCCTCCCTCTCTCGCTCCCTCTTTCTCTCGCTCCCTCCCTCTCTCGCTCCCTCTCTCTCTCGCTCCCTCCCTCTCTCGCTCCCTCCCTCTCTCGCTCCCTCCCTCTCTCGCTCCCTCCCTCTCTCGCTCCCTCCCTCTCTCGCTCCCTCCCTCCCTCTCTCTCTCGCTCCCTCTCTCTCTCGCTCCCTCCCTCTCTCGCTCCCTCTCTCTCTCGCTCCCTCCCTCTCTCGCTCCCTCTCTCTCTCGCTCCCTCCCTCTCTCGCTCCCTCCCTCTCCTCTCCCTCTCTCGCTCCCTCCCTCTCCTCTCCCTCTCTCGCTCCCTCCCTCTCTCGCTCCCTCCCTCTCTCGCTCCCTCCCTCTCTCGCTCCCTCCCTCTCTCGCTCCCTCCCTCCCTCTCTCTCTCGCTCCCTCTCTCTCTCGCTTCCTCTCTCTCTCGCTCCCTCCCTCTCTCGTCTCTCTCTCTCTCGCTCCCTCCCTCTCTCGCTCCCTCCCTCCCTCTCTCTCTCTCTCTCTCGCTCCCTCCCTCTCTCGCTCCCTCCCTCTCTTGCTCCCTCCCTCTCTCGCTCCCTCCCTCTCTCGCTCCCTCCCTCTCTCGCTCCCTCCCTCTCTCGCTCCCTCCATCTCTCGCTCCCTCCCTCTCTCGCTCCCTCTCTCTCTCGCTCCCTCCCTCTCTCGCTCCCTCCCTCTCTCGCTCCCTCCCTCTCTCGCTCCCTCCCTCCCTCCCTCTTCGCTCCCTCCCTCTCTCGCTCCCTCTCTCTCTCGCTCCCTCCCTCTCTCGCTCCCTCTCTCTCTCGCTCCCTCCCTCTCTCGCTCCCTCTCTCTCTCTCTCTCGCTCCCTCCCTTCCTCACTTCTTTCCATCGGATCCTCCCGTTTCAACGCCATCCCAATTCCCTTCGACTCTGTTCCTCTCTTTTCGTCTTCAGCACTTCCAGGATGTCCAGCTTCTTGGGGGGCATCAGCCCTTCTCGGCATGTCGAATCTCGACAACTTTGTCATCTTTTTCTTTTCATTGATTCTTCCATGCCGATCATTTTCAACCCCTGCCAAAACTTCCCCGCTGTCCAATTGTCGTTTCCTTCGTATCTTCCCGTCCCCACCAATCCGTTGCTCCTCCAACGTCCTCCACATGCCCATGTCCATGCCGAACTCGGTGTTCCCCCTCTTCTCCACCCGAATTCTTCTGCTAGTCTTTCTCCGAACATCTCTCTTTCCTTCCCAATCTTTGATCCTTACGGGAATTTGTCGCCATCTTTCACTTCCATCGCCTTTTTCGAATTCACTTGGAAACTCCTCTGACCAAACTTGGCTACCGTCGCTGCAAGGCTAAAAACAATGTTTTTCATTTTTTGGCACCTTAAATACCATTTTGGTTGGAGTGATTATTTGAGGGAATGCTTTTTCTAATGAATGTTGCCATGCTTCTGGCACACTTTGAGGAGATAAGAGTGCATTCAGCGGACTTTTACTGCTGGACCGAGTGGTGGAAACAACGGAATTGTGCTGAAATTTACGTTAAATTTTAATTACATAAATATTTATATTCATTTTATGGTTTAAAAAAGATTATTATTCCTTTTCCTTTCCGTTCCGTTCCCTTGAACTGTCACTTTTTCTTTTTCGGCAAGGAAATCCACTTGGCCCATTTTGAGTTGGCGCACACATAAAAGGGCATTCAATGAATAAAGAAGAAAGAGGAGAAGCGCGGAAATTGCTGCCTGCAGCAAGGAGCCGTTGGCGGAGTGTTCCTTGAAGAGTTTTGTGTAGAAACGGGCCAAACAAAAAGGCAAAAAGCAAAATTTGTTTTGCCTGAAAATATCCGATAAAAAGAACGACTGCGAAGGCCACACAAATGACCGCCTAAGGAAAGTTGGAAAGTGAGTGTTCACTTATTTTGAAATTGAAAAGTGCCATTGTTGCAGAGATGGTCACGTCAATTCTTAGCCAGCTTCTGGCCCTTGATTGTGACTTGTAACGGACGTATGGCAGTGGATGATGGCGAAGAATGCGCTCCTGGGACCCGAAGAGGACGTAGAGGCCGAAAAGAGGCACCGCAAGTGAGGCAAGGAGCAGGACCCAATGGGGACCGATGTTGTAGAGGGAGACCACCTGCTGGGTCAGGAGGGGAGGATCGTCGGAGGTTGGGCAAACCGGACCAGGAAGAGCGAAGTCAGCAGTTGAAACAGCTTCATCGCGAACCGAAGGACCCGTTCTGGAAGGTCGCTGAACGGAATTGATGTGAATTCATTCATCAAATTGTGCTAAAACGGACAGTCCACCAAATTAATCTTTTATTTCGCAATATTTATTCTGACTGAAAATTGTTGTGGTCGTCGGGATCGATTTATATAATAACTATGGGAGGGGATTTGCTGTTGTGTTGGCGAGGTACAATACCAGCGACAAAAGACAATGGAATGCTTGCTCCATATGAATGAGTGATTGAGGGGGAGGGAATGAGAGCCCACAATGACAAACCAACCAAATTTGCGCACCCAAACATCCCTCCCCCCCCCCCAACCCCCCCCCCCAATTCCCCTCTTTTTGAGTGCCCCCCCCCCTCCCCCTCCCCTCCCTCTCTTTCCTCTCTACTAATTCCCCTTTATTTCGCCCCCGGCAAAACAGGTTATGTTAAGCATTGTTCCCTATCCCTCTCTCAACTCATTCCAAATCCCCAAATCCTTCACACGCACTCCCAAATCCCCACAAAAGGTATTTCGGGCAAAAATCCCAAAACCAGACAAATAATTAAAACAAAAAATGTCCTTTCCCGCGCCTTTCCCCAACGCTTATTATTACGCCATTGTCGCACACACAAAAATTGTGGACGTAATATATTATACGTAATATCCTTTTTTAGAGATTGAACCACAATCAGGAAGGACTAGACGCACTTTCCAGTCCCTCGTCGGACCCTTAAAAATAGCGTCAGTTCGTTAAGCAATCGTTGTTAAGGAAATTTAAGCAAAAATTCAGAAAGACGTGATGAATTTATTTCAAAAATTCTTGTATCTATTCTTTTTTTGCGCGTATTTTTAATTAAAAAATATTAGAAAATTTATTTTAAAAATCTTATTAATGAGGGGATGCCTATTAGGGGGAAAACCAATAAATAGTGCTTGAACTCAAGCGGGTTCAAGCACAACACATAACATAAGACTCACCAAAAAGGGAAACCACTAGGCCATCGACTTACTTGGGAGATATAAGTAAAAATGGTTAAAATTGTCGGTCGGAGATGCCATCATTAGGCGGTACTTTTTTCCCGGTTGGTCCCGGTCCCGGCGGGACTAAAAAACCGGGACCGGGACTTTTCATTTTTCAAAAATCCCGTCCCGACCGGGACCTAAAAAACCGGGAAATCCCGTCCCGTCCCGGAACCAGTCCCGGTCAACCCTAGTTTCAACTGAAAATCTGCCCACTAATGCTTTGGATTGAATTGGCAGAACGCCAATTAGCTGGAGATTGAATTGAAGATGATTAAGGATGATGAAGTGGCCGAACAAAGGAAGAGGGGGGGGGAGGGGACATGGAGAAGTGAGAAGGACAAAAGGGAAAGAGAGAACGGAGGCAAACAGAAAAAGAAAGATTTGTGTAGACGAATGGCGTTAATGGACCCTTTTACGCATAAATTATTCTCCTTAAAAAAGCATTTAACCTTTCGGTTTCGGAAAAATGCATCATAACTCCCAGACTCCAAATCGTCCCGTGTAAAAAAGGACACTCAATACCGCCGTCCGTCCACTCCGCGGGTCCCCGCCCTCCGTCTCGCCTCACTGCTTGCTCCGTTATTGCTGCTGACTCAACATTAGTGCGATGGTTTCATAGTTGCTTCCGCGCACAATTTTTCTTGAGTTTCGTGCGTTAGGCTTAGAGTGGAGTCGATTGGTATTATGATTTGGGTGATTTGGAGTCCCTCTAGCGATCCCATTGTCCTCATTGTGAAGTCCTCTCTCTTCACTATATCATTAGTAACAAACGCTAAATTTTGCTGTAAATCGCGGGAAGAGTTGTTGGCCAAAACACCGAGGAAAAGTGACGGGAAAGTCAAAGCGTCCGAAGCCTTATTGGCACGAAGGCATTTCCACTAATGTGACGCGAGGTTATTTATGCGGAATGTCCCGAGGGCTGAGCGGATTGTCGGGTTTTATGGGATAAATTTAGACTTCCCATCCGTCCGTTACTTTCCTTTCACTCTCATTACCTCCGCCATCGATCCACCCACTCCTCTTCCAACTGTGTTTATTTCCTTCCCATTTGCGTATGGATGAATATCAATAATACAAATTCCGCCGATATCAATTCACTTTCACTTTTTCTTCGTGAATTTGTTGTCCAAGAGGCGGGAGGCGGGAGGCGGAAGAGAACAAACAGCAGCAGACGAATAAACCCTAATCAACCCGTCCCATTCTTCCCATGTACTTTGTCCCACCGCTTTGGCTGCTGTCATTCTCTTCCAGCACTGTTGCGGGGAGACAACGACAACAGCAGCAGCATCTTCGAGCAGTTCATCGTCAGCTACTTCACTCCAAACTCCTCTCTTTTTCGTGCTCATCTCCCGGTTTTCCCGCAATTTTCAACAATTTCCACCCTCTGATTGGCACCTCTCATCCCCTCCCCCCTCATAGGCTAAACGTGGGGCGATAATCGCCGCGGGCGCTGTCAGTGTGGGGAAGAGAATTGGTGGCAATTTGGCGAGAGTGACGACGCGATAGAATGTTTGGTGCGAGGGCTGTGTCCCTTTGGTGGGAGTCGAAGTCACTTAAATTGGACACTGCTCCCTTTTCTCCGTCAGAAGTGACAGACAATGAAACCGTCGTCCACCAACACAACCGTCGCATTAATGTTCAGCCAGCAGCAGCATCCAGCTGCCGTTGCGGAAGCGGCTGAACACCAAACGGAGGAGGCTTTACAGAACTGCTTTGAGTCGGAGGGTTTCGTCAAGTTTCAGTTCACGGTCCGGATAGTTAAGGCCTTCCCGGGTTTGCCTTTAACGTGTCGGCGGATCTTCTATCCGTCCCGTCTCCATTTGTTCCCTCTGATCAGTGATCAGCGTCCCCAAACAGGTGGATGATCTTCTGCTGGCGGCTACCACGGCATCCACTCTCTTCAACGTTCTTGTCATCATTTGCGCCTTTCGCTTATTCAAACGTAGCGGTGATACAATGTTAGTGTAGAGACCGGATTGTTCGGATAAAATCCGTTTAATTCAACTGAACAAACCGAAAAGTGCAGATAACCCACAAATTAACAAAAAATTCTGCTGGATTTCGGGCGGAAAAAGCCGGATATTCCGATTCTTTCCTTCAACCTGCTGATTGCGATCATTTAAGGCATGTGTTCATCATCAGTAAGGAGTGCGGTTGGTTGACGGTTACCCCACCCCCCCCCTTCAGACATGACCTTCGGGGACCTTCTTCTCACAGGTTCGCCAGCCGTTGTTTGATCTTTTTCCCGAATCTCCCGCAGTGTTTTGCCACCCGAACGAGTTTCTGATCCGCAAACACGAATTTCTTCGCCACGTCGGACTTTGTTCCATCATTCACGTTTTCGCAAATGCGTTCATAACTTTGCTTATTACTGTTTTTAGTTCTGCAATTGGATCGGTTTGGCTGTCTCCGGGCTGTCCCTGACCCTTTTGAATGTATCGATTTCCGATTTCCGATCAATTGTATTCACTGAACATGCCAATCCCAAAAGGTGGACAAACTGATCTACTTCCGATGGCCCCTCTCTTACGAAAGGACAATGTCCAAGCGAAGGGCCATTTGCTTGTGCGGAGGAGTCTGGGTCGTCTCTTTGGGGTTTAGAAGATTTTAAATTTAACTATCTTGGACAATGTTTGAAGGTTTGTGTCTTATGTGTGGGCCAAAAAAATTGTATTCGTGACGCCCATTTGTATGCTTCAGGTTTGGGGGGGAGGTTATTTTAAGACAATCAATCAGTTAAGATGGCGACTGACAATTCCAAATACTTCTACGAAATATTCATGTGAGTTGCTGCTATCCATGCTTTGACCCCCCCCCCCCCCTCCCCCTCATCACCAATCCCCTCCAGGATTCTGTTTTGTGTGTTGCCGGTCTCTTCCTCCCTCGTGGTCAGCACGTACCTTTTCCAACTAACCCGTCAGAAGCTAAATGCTCCGGTGATCAGTCAGCAGCAAGTCGGAGTCGTGGACATGCCCACATTCAAGAATAAGGCAACTAATGCCTTCCACCTTTCTCTGATGTTCTTGTACAGCTCAAATCCCTCGTGTTCATCTTCGCCACCACCGTTTGGACTTCCTTCTCTCTGCTCCCCTACCGGATCTTCAACATTTGCCGCCTTCACCTCTTTGATTGGCCAAACATTGGGTGGGTGGGTCTTATTTCATTAAATTTCTGCCCTAAAGCTGTGACCAACGAGTTCTTATGAATTGGGTGGCCTGGGTGCTGCTATATCTTCTGACTCTGAACCCGGTCAGTTTCCTCACCCAATTTATGGCCCGATCATTTTCCACTATTGTTAGATCATAAACCCACTGATCACCGCGCTTATCTACGCCCCGTATCGGCTTCACCTGAAAAACTTGTTGCTAAACATTCCAGGAAATCGTCTCCAATACAGCAGCTACCGCACAGGCGAAATAACTGAACACAGGTGAGTTGCTCTTACATTGCCGATCCTTCCTCCGTTGCTTGCAGTCAGACTTCTTCAAGCCGTCGTCGGAACAGAGAACGCGTCAACGACGTGTTGGTTCGACGGGGACAGCCTGAACTGAGTCGGGCCGGTGAGGAGGGCTCTTCCACGACCACCTCCTCCTCCTCACAGCATCCTTCGTCCATTCCACTGGCACAAATTGCCTATAACAGCAGGTACCTTTTGACATTGGCACTCTCCGAACAAATCCATGCGTATGAACAGAAACCCGTCGGCCGGCAAAGCGCCACCTTCCCCAAAATATTCTGCAAAATCTTCCACTTCGCCCAAGTCGGCCACCGCAATGTTTGTTTTCGTTGACGCGGAAACGGAAGAAGGCGAAAATGGCGGAAGGATGAAGAGCTGAGGGAGACAAACGAACAGAAGTTGAGAATGTGCAGCTTCAACATGTGTAATGAATGTCGAACACATTCCATTCAGCTAATCACAATACATAATTTGATTTCAAAAATTGGCTGTTTAATGCAATAAACTTTTTTTTTTATGATAGCTAATCGCCCGTCCCACTCATCACTTTCCCATCATTAGTCCATTTTGACTCTTTTTCTGTTCATTAAACAAACATCCAGTTTAACCTCCGCCTTCTGACCAATTCACAAATTTGCGCATTCATTGCCCCCCCCTCCCCCCTCTTCTGCCCCTTTCCCCGTGTCCGTCGGCTTATTCAAAGGTTCTTTAGCCCTTTCCCCGCAGGAAAATTTCCCGCCGGCAATTCGTCGCTACCTTGATTTGTTTAATTGTGGCGGACAAAAATGCAAATGTAAATTAATTGGCTGCCAAATTCCCCTCCCCCCCCCCGCCCGCCCTATAACCACCGAAAAAATGCTCGGATATTTGAAAGTCCAACCAATTCATCCATCCAATTAGGCGGGGGACCAAGCTCAAGCGCCGTATTTAGTGCCTTCTCTGTTTAGATGGCTCTCCCCCCCCCCCTCATTTGCGATACATTAAACCCAAATCCGAATTCGTCCACCCCCCCCCCCCCCACCATCTGCTGCTGTGCTCTTTCTTTTCTTCCCACTGAGAGAAACGGGGAAATGCCCTCAGGGCAAAGTGGAACGACGGAATGGACACGGACGAATATGTGGGGAGAGGACATTGTGAAATGGGAAGAAACAAAACACTCATTTTTATTGAGACCGAAGGAGGGGGAGGGGGGGGGGGGGGGGGCAGGTGATTAGAGGGGGGGGGGGGGGTGTGAAGTGCTCATCTCCCGAGATTTGGAGATTTCTCGAGGTGCATTCCTCTCATCCGAATAATTGTCTTACTTGTGCAATTTTCTTACCCTTCGAAAAACAGTGAAAGTGAACGTAAAACAAGGGGATAAAGTGGAGGGGGGGGGGGGGGTAATTGACGCGGAAAGGAACGCGTCTTTCACAGAGTTCGTGGCCATGCTCAGTGCTAGACATTGGCAGAGTTACGATGGGAATAAATTGTCAAAATATATAAATGCTTTTTGGATGAATATTCCCCCCCCCCTTCCCGCCCATTCAACTTATTCATTTTAATTCCGTTGCCTCTTTCCTTTCTCTCCATCAGAGTGCGGTAATCCGATTCTGACTTAAAAATGGGTCTATTTTCTGGAATTTGGTGAATGGAAAGTGCGTTGGGGATAATCTCACTGGTGCAGCGGATGGTACGAAAGCTGATGGATTTGGACTGACTTTGGTTGGTTTTTGTTTCGGTTGATTTGAATATAATCATAAAAGGCGCTTAGTTGGGCTAAATGCCTATAACTTAGTTTGGTCCAAAGGCCCATCTTCACTTGTCTTAAACAATAACAACGGGCGGCAGCCCTTCCATTATTGCCCTTCCGTGTCTGTTGTCCTTCCACTACCCTTCGGCCCCCCCTTTTAAGCGATAATCGCTTAATTATGCCTTTGGAGGACATCGCTCTTTTGGAAGACCCCCCCCCCACCCCCACCCCCCCCCCCCTATCTCTTCCCTTCTCGCGTTGTCCAAATCTCATCAAACTATAAATCACGGGGGTGGAGGCACGCGATGGAGAGATTGGGTGAGGGGGAGGGCGGGATGAATGGAAAGGTTCGAAAGGGATTGAGATGGCAAGGGAGTTGCGGGTGCGAGGGGGGAGGGGGGGGGGGGGGGGGGGGGGGGGGGGGGGGGGGGGGACGGGATTGCGGGAAGGGCGGGGGATGGAAGTGTGAATTACGGGGTGAGAAGATTGCTTTGGGGATAAGGGCATATAACATAGATTAGAAGGACAGTAATAAAGACCGGGACTGATTCAAAAAAACAGAAGAAAACCGACAGACACGAGAGTGCTGCGAGGAGGCGGTGGGGGAGTGGGGGGGGGGGAATAGCGGATAATGTCTTTAAAGAACCGTTGCTTACTTTTCGCTTTAGATTTAAATCATTTTGACCGTTTGTATCATCTTGTTACGGACAATTCAAAATGGGAGTGCGCCGCAGACCGATTGAAGTCATTCCGCAGAAGTCCCCCCCGCTCCCCCCCCCCCCTCCCACCTCCTCGCCTCTTTCCACTACCGTACCCCGCACCAGCCAACCAATCTCCTCCCCTTCTCAACCCGTTACCCCCCCCCCTCCCCGCTACACTTCTCTCCCCCCCCCGCCCATTCCATCAAACCCCCAACTGTTGCCTCTCCCTTCTTTCGCTGCGTGTAAACGCCTTGCCGCTGCTGGAGTTCCCTGATTTTGACGTGTCCTACGCCGCGGCTGGGTTCAGCGCTCTTTTGCCAAATCTCTCATCCCCCCCCCATTAATTGCGTCAAGAAGCAGAACCAAAAGCCCAAGTCGCCTTCACCAAATTCTACGATTCATCCGATGCTAAATTCGGTCGGATGTCAGCCGTGCCCCACCACCGCCGCTCTGTTCACTTCCGCTTCGTTTGGCCCTCCACCGCCGGCAGAATGTTCTGCGATGCCAATGCCCTCATATTCGGCTTATCCCCCGGTCGTCCATTTGCATGGACACTTTTTCCTCCAACATCCACCACAGCATCAACAATTCACCCATTCATCTGATCAGCTTCCTCACCATCCCGTTCATCATCAACACAATTCACAACAACAACAACAACATTATCATCATCTTTCTTACCAGCTGCCCCAATATTCAACTCCGAAATGTGCCTCATTTGGCGCCAAGACGGATTATGAAGGTTGGACCTCATTTGAGAACAACGGCGCAGCTTTTGGGCAGGGAACGGCAATGGCGGAGAAGACAGTGCCGCCAACAACATCATCATCCAACATGGCACATTTTGAGGCCAACCCAGCAGAAACTTTTTTCAACTTTAAGACAGGTCAAACAAAGTCCAAATTAATTGGGACGAAAATGTTTAAGTTCCATCTTCCTATCATTGCGCTTCATTCTCATCGTACGGCGAACATCCAGCAGACGGAAACGGAAGAATGGGCAATGAAGCGAATGTTCAAAAAGAGAAGTCGCCCAAAAATCACAAGAACACAATAAAAAAGAACGGAGTCCAATCGTCGGGAAGAATACCAAAAAGTGCCCATCGGAGGGGGGACACCGGAGGGGTGCCGCAAGAGGACGGCGGCCGCAAACGAACAGCGGGAGAGGGGCCGATGCGCTGTCGGTGGCTGGTGGGGGTGGGGGAGGAGCGTATGGAATGCGGAAAAGAGTTCGTCGAGATGGAGCATATCGTGGAGCATCTGGACACTGAACACCTTGGCACGTCCGCCGTTACCCCCATGGGGACGGAAGACGGGTCTGAGGTGGGAGAGTGTTAGAACGAATTTCGGAACATTTTACCGACCACAGACATTTTGTCAAACTGTTCACATTTGCCGCTGGGAAGATTGTGTGCGCAACCGCAAGGAGTTCAAAGCCAAATACAAACTGAAGGTGGGCGAATTCGTCACCACTATTCACTCGTCTTTCACTTCAGAATCACCTTCGGGTGCACACCGGCGAACGCCCGTTCACTTGCGAGATGTGCAATAAGACTTTTGCACGTTCGGAGAATATGAAAATCCACGTTCGGACGCATACCGGTGGGTGGGTGCCACAGGGCACTGGGGGAATGGAATTGGGTTGGACCGTGTGAAAATGCCCCCGGGGGATGAATCCGAACGGCGGAAAAACTTATAAGATGGGCTTATCCGCAAAGGGATGTATGTTAGGTAATGTTAGGTAAGGATATCATTATCCACGGTGAACGCCCATTTTTTTGTCGACACTTTTGTCTCGACAATTCATTTGCGATGCCCCCCCCCTTCACCTTCCCAAGCCCATCAATCATTCCAAGGCACCCCCCCCCCACCCCTCAATACCCCCCCCCAATACCCCTCTTCACCCAATACCCCCCGCACCCCCCCCCCCCAATACCCATCCCACTTCCCCAACAGAAGTTTTGTTTCTTTCCCGCCCATCCTTTCACCTTTGCTCCACCATCTCACTTTTGCTCCCTCAGAATTGCAATTGGAACCCTCCCTCACTCCGGCACCGCAATCCAAGGACGGCACTCATTTCCATTGCTTTACTTTCCTTTCCCTTTCCCTTCGTTCTTCTCAAATGCTTCGCTCTTCCCGTTACCTTCTAGCCTCAATTCCCATTAAACCATTCCTGAAAAGGTGCAATTTTGAGGGAACCGTTTAATTCGAGGTTGGTGGAGGACAGAAAAAGAGAAAGTCAGAATAAAACCAAATGGGGACAAAACGTTGTCTAAGAATGGGCGAGGGAGGGACAATGAATGAATGAGTGCCCCCCCCCGTCCCTTCTCGGATGATAATTGTCCTCGAATAAAACACCGGAAGAGAGAGGGGGAACAAATAATTGGGACCAAGAGGAAGACGAAGAAGCCAGGTGATTTGTGTTTTATAAGCGAGTGGGGGTGGGGGTGGCTTCTTGGAGGAGAGTTTTAATATAAATGAATATAAGTGGCAGAAAGGGTGTGAAGGGGAAGGCTTTTTGTGAAACACAAAATATTAAAAACCCTTTTCTATTATATTAGTTCGGTGGCATGAGGGGGGGGGGGGGGGTGGCACTCAGTCGAGTCAATTGCGAATAACACAACTGGAGGGGGCGCGGGCGTCAATATTCAATTCCACTTCTGACGCCTGCCCAGCTCTGTAATCTTTCCAATCCTTTCATCCAATTTGGCGATCTGCTGGGGTCCTCCATGACGCAGAATTTCTCATCCCACCGATTTCGCCTTGTGCAACCCCCCCCCCTCCAAATTTCCCCCCCCCCTCCAAATTTCCCCCCCCCCCAAAATTTCCTCCCCTCCCTCCCTCCCTCTACCGGGCAACAATCGCTCGAATTTATGGGAACTTTTTACCGAATTCATTTTTTTTGCAGGAGAAAGGCCCTTCAAGTGTCAGAATTGCAGCAAGTTCTTTGCCAACAGTTCCGATCGGAAAAAACACCAGCATGTACACCAGCCACAGAGGAAGCCGTACCGATGCGATCAGTCGGGCTGTGAAAAGAAGTACACACACCCGTCAAGCTTACGCAAGCACCTCAGGGTGAGGAGACAAAGTTAAGCCTGGGTCGGTTACGAGAAAAGACGAACGTTTTGGTTTCCTCCTCCTCTCCCTCCCTCCCTCCTCGTCTTCACATCGATAGAGTGAGGCGAGGGGTTGGGCAATGTAAATTGCCGCGATAATCCATCCGTCCGTCCATCATTTTTGGGATTAATTTGTTGCGTTGATGGCGAAGGAGTGAGTGAGAGCCAATCAAAAATTTGGGGGACATGGCTTCGGAGGTTGGAGCCTTTCGATGTTGGGGGGGGGGGCTGACCTTGAAGGAAGTATCGGGAGAAAGTTGTCGGATAGAATAACACGTTCATTTATCGATGGGTAGTGAACGAATAGAATATGTATAAGGATGGGCTCACTTTCATTATGTTGCTTATATACTCTCAGTTGCATGGGAAAATGATGTGTCCAAACTTGGAGGCGTTGAAGGACGGACCGTTCGGAGTTCGGGAAGACGACTCGAACTTGGACCGCACACTGGCCGAACAGACTCCTACAGAGCTGAACAATTCCAATCCCGCGCGAGTCCCGCCACAGACACAGCACCTTTCTGCCAGTGGGAACAACGGAACTTTGGTGCGAACTGTCGGAGATTTCAGTCGAATTCTCAAAAATAAAATCTTCGATTTTAGCAACTTCCGTTTCCGTTTGGACACTTTGACAACGGCGTTCATCACCCGCCTTATCAGCTCTATTCACATCAACAAATTCCTCATTTGACATCAATTGGATACCATGGAAAATTCTAACCAAAAACGATGAATAATCGAAAATAGTCGCCCTCGTGTTTTACAAAAAATATGTTTTTCTGAATTATTTTTCTTTTGATTATGTCCAAACTCCTCATGCTTCATTCTACACCTCCCATTTCCGCCCAAATAAGCGTGCAATAAAAGAAAGCAAATGAGAGAGAGGAGACAATGGCAATGATGTCGGGGGTGAATGTGATAAGCCCCACCAATCCCCACTCAGTCCGGCGGAGAGCATTGTTTACTTTTGTGGAGTTGCGCAACACCAATTACCTGAGGTTGTTCTGAGAGGTGTGAAAGCAATGAATGGAGGAAGAAAGAAAGGGGAGAAGATGATGAATATTTATTTTGCGTTTGCAGTTATAGAGTAAACATCGCCGGGGGGGGGATGGGGTGGGTGGGGGACATTATGACCTTGGGGCCTTGACTGCGGCTATGAAGTCGAGGATTCGGATGGGGAGAACAAAGAAAAAAAGGGGAGAATTTGCATATGATTTGGAGGAAGAGTCAAGAGTCTTGGGGGGTCGCTGCAGAGCATACGACGCAACCATTGCAAAAATCCGTCCTCCTCAGGGGTAAGTGGATACTGTAACGGTGAGCCTCACGGCGGCGGCCTCCCTTTAAATGGGAGAGGCTGGAAGTGAAGGGATGTTGCGCTACCTACTGACTGCTGCTGGGTGGGGATACTCCAACTACAATCCTCCCCATCCAGCCAGCTTCTTTCCCTCCCCCCTCCCTCCCCATCCAGCCAGCTTCTTTCCCTCCCCCCTCCCTCCCCATCCAGCCAGCTTCTTTCCCTCCTCCCTCCCTCCCCCCCCCCTTCTCTCTTCTTTCCCTCCCCCCCCCATCCAGCCAGCTTCTTTCCCTCCTCCCTCCCTCCCCCCCCCCTTCTCTCTTCTTTCCCCCCCCCATCCAGCCAGCTTCTTTCCCTCCTCCCTCCCTCCCCCCCCCCTTCTCTCTTCTTTCCCCCCCCATCCAGCCAGCTTCTTTCCCTCCTCCCTCCCTCCCCCCCCCCTTCTCTCTTCTTTCCCCCCCCCATCCAGCCAGCTTCTTTCCCTCCTCCCTCCCTCCCCCCCCCCTTCTCTCTTCTTTCCCCCCCCCCATCCAGCCAGCTTCTTTCCCTCCTCCCTCCCTCCCCCCCCCCCCTTCTTCTCTCTTCTTTCCCTCCCCCTCCCCCCCCCCTCTCTCTCTCTTTCGTCCGTCCCCCTTTCTACTCAAATCCCATCGTTGCCGCTATTTTCCTCTTTGATTGAATGTTTTGCCCATTCGCATTTCTCTATTATTCCTTCGGAGGCATTTTGGATGGAATTGTTGAAGTAATGGATTAGGGCGAGGGACGGAGGGAGTGCGACGGTTGGTGGGAACCCAATTTAGTTGGAGTCTCTTTCCTCCGTTACCGACCGAAATGCTTTGATGAGACCGAGGCTAAATTAGAATAGACGTTGATGAAAATTGAATCCGATTTGATAACCCCCTCCCTCCTCCTCTTCACTTCTTCCTACTCCTCCTCCACTTCTTCTTCTTCTTCCTCCTCCTCCTCTTCACTTCTTCTTCCCCCTCCTCCTCCTCCCCCCCCCTCCTCCTCCTCTTCACTTCTTCTTCCTCCTCCTCCCCCACTTCTTCTTCCTCCTCCTCCTCTTCACTTCTTCCCCCTCCTCCTCTTCTTCACTTCTTCTTCCTCCTCCTCTTCACTTCTTCTTCCTCCTCCTCCACTTATTCTTCCTCCTCCTCCTCCTCCTCTTCACTTCTTCCCCCTCCTCCTCTTCTTCACTTCTTCTTCCTCCTCCTCTTCACTTCTTCTTCCTCCTCCTCCACTTCTTCTTCCTCCTCCTCTTCACTTCTTCTTCCCCATCCTCCTCCTCTTCACTTCTTCTTCCCCCTCCTCCTCTTCTTCACTTCTTCTTCCTCCTCCTCCTCCTCTTCACTTCTTCTTCCCTCTCCTCGGTGTTACTATGGGCATTGTGAGGACAATGCTGCGGTTGTTGTTGTTGCTGTTTGCGGCGGGTGATGTGGAACGGGAACAACTAATCCCAGCAGAATTACTCAATCATCCTTGAGGAGAAAACATCATTCGTCCACTGAATTCCGAGGTTGCCACAACACTGCCCACTAATCCCGACCTTTGATGTCACCGACATTCTTACGGGCTTCTCGAGGCATTAAAGCAAACAAAAAGGCCTAATTAATTTATTTGACTTAAAGACAAAGTGTTCGTTATTAAAGTGGATCATCCGATTTCCAAAACTTATTAATTATTTTTATTTTGTTATTACAAAATCGAAAAATGACAAGAGCTATACATAATTATTAGGGGCCGGACCAATACAAAATATGCAGATTCAAAAAAGTCAAAAGAGAATCGGATTAACGTAAATACCGTCTGTAGCTAATTTGATCGAAACCTAATTGCACTAAAATATGCAAATGCATATAATCCGGTCCCAATAGAGTGGAAAAGGAAGTGGGAAAATTTAAAATATAAACAATATCAATTAGGGTCAATTCCATTTTGGGGGGGGGGGGGGGGGGGGGGGGGGAGACCGAATCGCATTAACTAAAACAATGTTCAAATGTCAGTATTAATAAAAAATAAAACACGTCCAAAAGCTGTTGCATTTCAATTCCAGCAAATCCCTTTTCCTTCCCTTTGTTGGCTATGTGGAGGGGCTAACTTTCACCGTCAACAATTCCTTTCTGGATGTAATGGATCTGATCAACTCGTCCGTCTCCATCGTCGTCGGCTCGTCTGTCGAAGCGTTCCTCCTCCTTTCTGCCTGGCCTGTGACCTTTCTTAAGCCGCCTCCGTCAGTAGCCGGTCGGAGTATAATTGTCGATAAAGTTGGGCCGGGGTTGGAGGATGTTTCTGTCACTGATCTCCTTGTCCCGATTCCCCGACCTGACACCAAATTTAGACGAGTGTATTCTCCATGCACCTGAGACAAGATGGCTCGAGCTGTCTAAAATTATCTAAGTTATGCCCATTTGTGAAGGGTGAAGAGACAAAAAAAGAATTTCAGTGATACCATAAAAAGAAAAGTAAAAGCGAACATAACAACTCGCCGCTAACATAAGAAAACTAACTCAAAGTTCCATATTTACACATCGTATATAGAGCGGGGTCTTTAATTCTAGCTGCTCTCGGTGAAAACCAAAAGTCTCAAAATGGCACTTTTATCGTCGTCGGGCATTTTAAGCATCTTTTTTTCAAATTGTAATCAGCATACAGAATTTAAAAAAAGCGTGATTTGTATTTCTGTCCAAAAGGGGATCGGGGGGGGGGGGCGGGATCCTAAATTAATTGATAAAGAATATTTTCTTGTTACTAGTAAAATTTTAACTTTTTTTCTACTAATTCTGATGCTGACATGTTTACGAAATTTGTTTTTAAAGAATTGTTTGAAAACCAGGGGGGGGGGGGTGTTCCCGACACTTGCGGACAGATGGAGCGACACTAGCGAACGACGTTTGCGGATGGTTTCTTACGGTATGGCGCTAAGGAAAAATACACCCCAAGAATCAGGGGTGCTCGTAATTACTTTTACTTATTACGGATTACTTATTATTACGAGCATCCCTGCTAAGAATCGACTTCCCCCCCCACTGAAAATTTTCTCTAAGTACGTCCCTGCCCTGAACCATGTGACGTCCCTGCATGAGGCTTCTTAATTTCTGGGTTTTTACCGAGGGAGGCTAAGAATAAAATGATGAAAAGCAATAGAACCTGGTGATGTTAATAAAATATGCAAATTCCGTTATATTCCTAACCCCCCTCCCATACATTAAATAGTGAGAGGTCGACCCCCCCCCCTCCCATCGTTCGTACCGATTCCAAAATAGAAAGGGGGGGGGGGGGGTCGTACCAACCCGGGGTCGTGGCTGGAGCCAATCATAAAAAAGAGAGAGAAAAAAAGAGGGAAGAGCGAACAAGTGAAGGGGGTGTCGTAAAGAGAATTTTGGTTGCAAATCCCTATCCGATCGTACGAAGGGCCGTTGACCCCCCCCCACTATTTAATGTATCCCCCCTCCCACAATTGACGTGTCGTCGTCGGCGAGTTTCCTGTCGCCTAATAAAAAATTCCAGGACTTACCGCATAATCGGGCAGATGTTTGTGGCCTTTAACAACCTAAATTTATATGCTCATTTCTACAGAAAATTTGCGTTCACGACATTTGCGGGCTGCTTCAGCAACACTTGCGGATTTGACGTTTTGCGGATCAGGCAACATTTGCTGACTTCTTAATCTATTAAAAAAAAATTGATAATTTTTTAACATATAAAACTTTTGTCTTATAATGAGATCGGAAGGACGGGGCCTTGTCAGTGCGATTTCCTTGTGCCCGATAAAAGCATTGCTTCGGCCCTTTAATCCCAGACACATTGAACTTAATTAAAGCCATTGGAGCAACAAAAGTGTTAAAAAATAAAAATCGCTAAACATTTTTCACTATTTATTCTGACAAACGCTTGCTCAAAGTGGAACAGAGCTAAAGTACCTATTCTAGAAAATACGCCTTGAGCAAGTGTCTGCCAGAATAAATAATAAAAAATAATAATTGGTGACATTTTTTTTTATTTTCGTACACTTTGTTGCTGCAATAGCTTTAATTAAGTCCAGTATGTCTGGGATTAAAGGGTCGATAAATGCTTTTATGGGACACAAGGAAGGCATCGCACTGACGGAGTGGGTATCGTTTTGTTCCTGGGTACGTTTTGTTCCCAAACATTTTTCACAACACACACAATTCGTGAAAGGAGTTCATCAAAATATTGGGAAAATTAAAAACTGGGGATTTGAAGGTGTTAATAGACATTTTTACGGATTTTGTGGTAAAGGTGGTCGAAAACAGAATCCTGGTTCAGACCAACCCTAGCCTATGGTGGCCTTGGATGCAATACAGCTAATTTCGTTTTGTCTGACATAAATTTTAGACGTTAAAATGTTTGGGAACAAAACAATGCCCAGGAACAAAAGGGCGGGAACAAAACGGTGGGAACAAAACGTACCTTTCCCCACTGACGAGGCCCGCCCTAATCCCATTTATAAGACAAAAGTTTATATTTTAAATTATCAATTTATTTCTTAATAGATTAAGAAATCGCATTACGTTTCCCGTGACCCGCCCGCAAGTGTCGGCTGATCCGCAAGTGTCGTTGTTCACAAATGATTTATCAGCAAATGTCGTCCGCAAGTATTTAACTCGAAAATAAGTACCAAAAATTGAAACTAAGCTGAAAATCTCATACCATCAAATTCTTGCCTTCAAGCCGAACCAAACCAGAACAGCTTGAACCAAGTTGCTGTTGGCACCGCCAATGCGAGATGGAATCTCCTCCACCTCGGGTTCTAACTTGTCGAGACTTAAAAAAACTAACTCAAAAGAAAACCCTAAAAACACTCACAATGTGACAATAGACGAAACCCCTAAAAGTGATCCTCTCGCAATGCCCACTTGCATGTCCGTTTTGCATTTCGAACATTACGGGAAAACTCATCCCAAATTGATGCAAATAATTTTCATTGAATGCGACGTCCCCCATTGCTGTGATTGTCTGAGTTTCGTCGGGGGATGCGTCTCCTCCGATTGCCATTGTTGATGAGGTCGATGGTTTAAGCTCAGAAAAATTGCAGCCAACGCTCTCAGTTCTATGATCTTCAATTGCCAATGGCCATTCCCAGCGCCGACAGCTGTTGTAAATCGATGTGTTGCATAGGGCGCATTCAATTGAGATTATAGGGCCTGACTGGAGGACACCGGCAATTCGTCCGCGAAAAAGAACCTCAATATTTTGACTCGCAGAGCATTTTGGGCAGTGGCGAATCCATGAGGGCAAATGCCTGACATAATAAACACGAAATAAACTCAATGTTTTTAAATTACGCAAATGCTTTTTACTTATTAGTAGAAATCAGGTCGGACCAGGTATTTGGGAAAAACCGGGGCTACTCAAGTTCGGACTACCCGGATTTTTTGACTCGGTCCGGTTCTAGTTGGGCCAAAAAACCGATTAAACCAGACAAAGCCCTAAATGATTCTAGGGGTATTCGGGGTCGTAGAATGCGAAGAAAATTGGCTAATTAATAGTCAAGTTTGTGCCTCCCACATAAAAAAAGTTCTCATGCAAAACGTGTTTCTTGAGGTTTTTTGGTTGTTTTGAATGATTTTGAGAAAAAATGATTTTAGTAAAAAATTTTTGGAAAATTGGCCAAAATGGAGGTCAGATTCGACTTCTACACATACATATACTAAATATCTCAAACGGTTATCTGTTCACTAAACATTCAAAAGAATGTAAAATTTCCACTCGGGTCGAGTTGAAAAAATCCGTAGGCTTTTTCTCCGATCTCTAATTTAGTGATTTCTTTAATTGTTTTTGGTTACACCCAAAAAGATAATAAATAAATAGCATTCACAATAAAATCGTAAGCATAAAAACTAGTGCCCATAATCACTGAGGGTCAAAAAATATGGTAGTCCGGGTTTCTGTAAACCACCCGGATCAAAAATACCGAGTCCGGAAAAGTCGGATCCGCTTCGAGCTTAAAGAAACCTGCTCTCAAGAAAGAAAGGTTCAATAGGGGCGCCAGCATCACCAGCTTCATCTGCACTCTTTATTCTATCGACATTAGTAGTTGAAGTCCTAGCCTCAGAAGTAACACCGTCAGATTGGGCAGAACCGTTCAAAGTAGCGAACCGATCTATTTTTTTCATTTGATTACCAGAATAGGCAGGAAAAAAAAAAAGACCATCATTGTTTGTTGCCGTTTCCGCTTCCAATAATGGCGGTGGCGGTTCTTCACAGTTGTCGAATTCTGTCTCCGATCCTTTGGTAAGAACGGGTGGCGGCTCATCATTCGTCTGCTGATCAATGGGTCTCTTCTGTTTTCGAAGTGTGTAAAAAGAGACTGGTGCAAACGTGATTTGAGACTTTTGCATATTTGTAGCAACCAGCAGTTGAAAGTTTATAAACAATTAATTTAAGAAGAATCACAAATTACGTAAACCTTTAAAACGTGTCTTTAATGCTCCAATTTTGGGAATCCTTTGGAATTGGGGGTCCCAACGAAATTTTTTTTAAATTTTGAATGATTAAAAGCTCGGTTCAGGCTGGCTTAGACCTAAGCCTAATAAGGAAAACCAGTCCCTTTTGAATGATTTTGAGGCTATACTGATTTCCTTCGAAAACCTCCGAGAACTTCCCGGACTTATTATTTCTGTTATGTATTAGTTCACTTGGAGAATTTGAACAAAAATTTGGGGTCAAAACGTCGGGACCGAAACGTCCCCGACCTTTTTTTAGCAAAACGGATAACGTACAGGTCTAAAAAGCATTTACAAGTTGAAAATTCGAAATGTCTAACAAGTTCGAAACATTTGTTTGGAATTCACTGTCGAAATCAACTACTATCGAAACATCTGATGCGCACTCCTTCAGTCAAGTTTTTTTTGCTACCTATTTAGATTTTGGGTTCAGTTGTGTTTTGCTTTGTTTGGTGTTTGATATGGAATTCACTAAAATAGGACAGTGGAAGCAGCAGAATGATGTTTACCAGGAAAGTGTCATTTGCGATGATAAATTGTGGCTTTTTGGGAAAAAATGTGTGTCATTTTATTTTTGCATACATTGGTATTTACCGCTTCTATTCAGTTCTTGATCAGCCAACTTTCCATTGGGGACATTATGCCGTATTCGGTGGTGGCATGTTCGATTACTTTGACCTAATTTCTGGTCAATGGGGTCAAAGCCAATCGTTTCAACCCGTTTCTATCAAAGAGAATCGGGATGAGATTGTCTTTGTGTTTGGGACTCGTATTTTTCTATTGCTTTTTGTCAATTTTGGTGCGTTTAATGTCGATTCGCTGCATTGTTTTGATATGGTCAAAGGAGAATGGAACAAAATTGCCGATTTTAAGAAAAACAATACAATATCTGAAGGTGTTTTTTAGTTGCCGCTATACTATTTATTAGATTTTTTAGGTTGCGCGTCTACAAATGCAACCCAAAGAAATAGTCTAATCATTGTGAAAGGTTCGACACCGGACGGCATATATTTTATCTCCGTCAGCAACTCAATTAGTGTCCATTTCCTGACGCTTTCCAGTAATTTCGAATGGAAGACCATTGGAGTGTTACAACTAGAGGAACTTAACTTCACTCGACTTAAACCGACTCATGCTGCTCTCATTTATCCTATTATCTTCATTCAAGGTGGAATGGAAATGTGTGGGTTTCGGTGGCAGGCGACGAGTCTCATCAAATTCAACTTGGAGAACAAACATTCTACGATTAGTGAGGTCTGGAGCACAAAGTCATTAGAAGTGATAGTCATCCTAATAGTTTGGCACAACTGATGACGGTCAACGTCTACAAAGGCCGACATTCAGCTATTCGGGGCCTCGTGCAAGCGCGATTTCAAGGGATAATAAACAATGGCTTCATTTCACCGGTACCAATGCTGTTGGAATATCGGGAACTACATTCAATGGCCAACTGTGGGCCCTTACTGATCTTAACAGTGATAGACCGATGTGGACAAAACTGCCATTGGAAGTGCCAGAAACTTCGCCAACAAACCTGCTCGTGAATTACAGAAAAGCAACAAATGAACTTTTTGTTGGAGCTGAATCACTTGGTGTTCTTAGAGCCGTTTTGATGCCTTAACATGTTGAGTTCTTATTTAAGTCACTATCGAAGTCAGTAAACGTACATATGTTAAAAATGCATCCACAAAAAAAAAATAATCGGTAATAGTTTGGCTGGTGCCCCACATTTTTGAAAAAATATTTTTTTTTCAAAGTCGATAAAGTGGTTTTCAGAGGTATTCCGGGGCGTAGAATCCGAATCTGACCTCCATTTCGACCTATTCGAACCCCGGAATGATTTGAGGCCAAAATTAATTTTTGGGGAATTTTTAATAAATTGTTCGAATAGGGTTCGGGGTTCGAATCGGTCGAAATGAATGTCAGATTTGGATTCTACGCCCCCGAATACCCCCAGAAACACCTTTTTTCGACTTTGAAACAAAAAAATTATTTTTTTAAATGTGGGGCACCAGCCAAACTATTACCAAATAATCTTGTAGTTCCGACCAATCAAATTTCTATTCGCATATGGAAATTTTTAGGGAAAAGTTTGGGTTGAATAGTAATTTCTGGTGACAAAGGAAGAGTATTGGAGCAATAAGTTCGCTCGAATGATTATTCTCGTTGCTTCATTTTTGCTTCATATATTTGGTCAAGTAATTGACCGTAAAATCGGCCAAAACCATTCCAATTATGAACTGCAATTGCATAGAAACGTGAAGTGAGTGAGGCAAGCTCCGTCTGAACCGTGCTAAGGCCCGGTGGTATGCGCAAAGGGCTGCTCATCCGTAGCAGAGCTTGGTCAATAAACTCGCAGATGCGCTTTCCTAAGCAGTTTAGCTTCTTAACAAGAAACCAAAACAAATCATATTCCGCTTCAGTTTTGTCGAAACAAATGCTATTACTCAAGCCAGGGCCGTAGCCAAAAAATTTTCGGGAGGAGGGGAGAATCAAAAAGTCATTTTCCGTTTTTATTGCATTTTTCCTAGACTGTTTCCATGTTGTTTTTGCTTGACTTTGGGGGGGGGGGGGAGGGGGTGGGTCGTAACAAATTTTAATAACTCCATTTGTTGAGATTTACAACAAAAAGTTTTGTAAATGTGGTGGTAATTTAAAGCTTTTTAGGAATTGGAGAGGTCCGACGGGGACGACACTTGCGCGGATTGTGACATTTGCGAATTTATAGCGCTTTTTGTTGATATCGGACGACTTTTGCGGATAAAACTCCAACTTTTTAGCTATCAATCTAAATAGGGCTGGCATTTATATGCACATAAAATCTTGAAATATGCGCATAAAATATGCACGAAAAATTGCAAAATATGCACATAAAAATAAAAAAATTGCTAAATTTTTCCAAATTCAAATAAAATTTGCCCAAAATTCTTTAAATTCATAAAAAGTCTATTTTTTGGGGTGCATTTTTTGAAAATTTTAAAAAAGTCGTTCTTTAGGGGTATATTTTTCGTTTTTATTGCATTTTTGTTAAGGAATTTTTGAAAATGGCGAAATATGAATAAAAATGCCAAAATATGCACATAAATAGCGAAATATGCACATAAATCGCGAAATATGCACATGGAAATGCGTTCTAGAAGCTTCAAACCAAGTTGAAAACACGTTTTTCGTGCGTTTCAGACCGTTCCGAGTCTATGAAAAAAATATGCATGTGCATATAAATGCCAGCCCTACTAATCAAATAAGCGCCAGTCAAGCTCCAGGGAGATGTCAAATGTCAGCAAATGTCGGGACTCCGTACGCGTCGCCGATGGGAACAGTTCAACTCGTCGACGGTTGACTCGCCGATGGTTCAACTCGCCGATAATAGTTCATTCCTGTTTTTATCTATCAACTCAAATTTTTGAATTTAAAAAGTTAGATTTGTAAAAATCTCAATTTAGTTCTGGGAAAAAAATTGCGCCAATCATGAAGAACTGGGGGGTCGACCGAAAAAATGTTAAAAATTTAGATGTTTATAATTTATTTCCCAAAATTTCTTTAAAAATGCATGTTTTCTAGAGTAAATATAAGCTTAGGGCAGCGAATCCGGAACCCCAAACCCAAATTCGAACATTTTTCAATATTTCAAAAACAATTCCTCTTTTTGGGTTGACTAATTTTTTAATTCCGACATATTTTCCTTCTGAACTAGATTGAGATTTTTACAAATCTAACTTTTTAAATTCAAAATTTGTTTTGATAGATAAAAACAGGATTGAACTATTATCGGCGAGTTGAACCATCGGCGAGTCAACCGTCGGCGAGTCGACCATCGGCGAGTCGGCGTCGGCGAGTTGACATGCACCCTCGCCGATAGGCGCCGTCAGGAATTTTTTTTGAAGATTTACGAAATTTGTTAAGAAAATCCTAAAATTACAAAGGTTGCAAACCAAAAGGGTGATCCCTGCGATTTTTTACATGCCCCCCCTGGCTACGGCCTCGACTCAAGCAAAAAAAAAACCCCCCAAATATTACTCGATATCACTCTAATGGGGTCGTCCGTTCTGCAAAGGCCGGCCAACTGTTGTCTGAGCATGGTTCCTTTTTCATCGTCCCATCCTTCACTTGCAGCTTTGCATTTGTGCCCACATTGTACGTACACATTATCCAGTTTCTGTGTGCAGTTGCTAACAATAGGTGGCGATTTTTAGTTGAATTTGAACGAGCTCAATTAAATTCAAAAATACCTCCAGTTTATGTCGTTCAGAACTACAATCAGATCTCGTTTCAACTCCTTTTTGAATTCACTGCCTTCACACACACTTTTGCCCACCAAATTAGAGGAGATGAAAATGGCCGACAGTGTCAGTTCTAATTGCAAAAATTTCTCGCCCAATGCGTCTAAATGCTTTTCGTCCAATTTGAGCGTTTCGGGAAAATGAATTCGATCTGCGGGATTCGAAGTTATCAATGCCAAATAGAATTTGGCAATCAGTCCATTCACTTCCGACCGCGTCAACCCATCGGAGCCAACACGCAATTCTGACGAAGAAAGAAAATCGCTCAAAATTCTATCAAACCACCGCTTCGTATTGTTCGAAGAGCCTTCAAATTCGCCTGTTTCTAAAAAGTTAAGGACCACTCACTTTTATCAATGTCCATTAATTTCATGAATTCATCGAATTCGATTTGGGCCGAATAAGACCCGATCAGTTGTCTATTCTGCGAAAGCTTAAAGTTGGCCATGTCGATTTGCATGAATTCCACGAGGGAAAATATGCCCCTGTGGAAAAAAGGCTTAACCAAGAAGGATTTTGAGTACTTTACTTGAACAGTTTGATGATGTCCGCTTCTTCCTTTAAGTCTGCAATAACTTCGTCACGGATTGGAGCGCACAACCTTTCCATCACACTGAGAATGGCTTTAAGTACTGAAATTAACAGAGGGTTTTATAACAATTTTTAAATTGCCACCCGGTTCAAAATCGAGAATCCCTTGGTCGAACAGTGATCTTAGCTTATCCAGATCGATAATTTCATGTACTGCATTAAGGGCATTTTGCAAGTGCGCACTCGCCAGATGATCGGAGAGCATCTGTAAAACATGGCTAAACATCAGAAAATTGAGGGTTTAAGCCTTTTTAAGGTCCTCCAACAAAGAAAATGCGTGTTGGTATCCTGGCGGATCTTTGGTCAGATCTTCTCTAAGCAAATCCCAATAGGCTTTGTGAATGTTGGACTTCACACAGTCGTAAAAAGGGTCTTTGGTTCCAAAATCTTCCACCGTGCAGTTGGGGTCAGTTGCTATCTGATTAATTAAATTATCTGGTATAATCCAAATCAAGTCACATTATATGTAGGAGGCGGCAAGGAATTTAGGCTCATTTGAAATTAAGGATCATTTTTACAAAATTAGTGTCAAATGTTTGAGGACATTCACCTTAGACAACATACCTTATGCGCAATGTTCATTTTTTCAACACAATCGTTCATTTTGATAAGATCCTCCAATGAAACAAACTTTGCTGGAGAAGCTCCTGAAATTATCCTGTCAACTTGGCATGTAACTCTCCCTATTTGTCCTCACCAGCAACCCAAGAAGGGATAGAAAATTCATTAGACGATATTTTTACAGTGCTGTCAGGTGAGGTTTCATCTGTTGCCGCATTACCGCTAATATTCTCAAAAACAGCAGAGGATGAAGCATTGAGTCGTGACCTCTTTTTGTTCGGACTGGATGTAGATGATGAACAATCATTGTTATTATTCTTTTTTGATGCAGAGTCTAAGTTCCCAGATGAATTATTGTCCATTCAAAATGCTTCTGCGAAAATGTGAAAAAAAACTAGCGGTTTAAGGTGCAAAACTTCTAAGCTTTTTATCTTTTGGCATTTCACCACATATTTTGTTAAGAATTTTCGATTATAACTTTCCAGAAACGAAGCGACAAAATCTACTCAGTAAGATAAATTTGTATTTGGTGGTTCCAAGAAAAGTTTTGGCACTTCACGGTCTTTGGCACCCCGTTGAGCGACTCCTCGAACTTGGGTTCGGTATTCAATCCGTCGCATTCCACCAGATTACCGGTACTTTATTATGAGTTTAATTTCCCAGGAAAAAGCTATCGTTAATGGGACAAAAATAGCGAAGCGGTATTAAGTGTTTCAATTGTCTGAACTTTAATTTTGCAGTTGGACCAGGGATGTCGTCGCACGTCTTCAGAAAAGTGTTATATGTATTTAGCAAGCAAACAACATTTGCTTATTTTTGTACAAATTTTTAATTAAGTTTGCGCCCTCTGTTTGAAAAAAACAATTTTTTTTTCAAAGTCTAGAAGAGTGCGTCCGGGGCTTTTTGAGGATGTATGTAGAATCCGAATGTGACCTCTATTTCGACCCCGGACCCGAATTTGAAGAGCACCCAACCGGACGTTGGAAGACTCCGGATCGTTCCCGGGCGTTGTTTGCCTTTTTCCCCTGGAAAAGGGTATTAGCCAGAAGCGAGGAGAAAATCGAGAGGATTTCTTGGCAACGGGCACAATACGTTCACTGTTTTGAGGATTTCATTGAGAAAATTTCGAAGCGAATTCTTTACTTAATATTTATTCAGCCCCCCCCCCTTAACGAAAAATTGGGCAAAATTCTACAGTTTTGGACCAATTTCCTTAACAAATCGAGTCAAAAATTTAAAATTTTCTCGGCGGCGCCTATCGGCACCGCCGACCCCCTCCCACTCCCTCAAACCCGGATTTCGACCCGAAACCCGACCCAAAAACCTCGGGTCGGGTTTCGGGTTAAGAAAAGTGTCGGGTCGGGTTTCGGGTCGGGTCGACCCAAAAAATCTCGGGTCGGGTTTCGGGTCTTCGGGATGGAAAAAGACCGGGTTTCGGCTCTCGGGTTTGGGTTTCAGGTAACCCGCGGCAACCCTGATGTATAGTAGTACAATGTGAAAACGATCATCACTAGCCCAACCACCTTCATATAAAACATGGTTCCGGGGGGTTTTCGGGGTCGCTAATCACGATTCTGACAATTATTTTACCCAGTTTCGAACCCCGGACCCGAGTTCGAACAATTTTTCGAAAATTCAAAAATTTCCAAAATTCAATTTTAGCCTCAAATCATTCAAAAGGCATAAAATTACAACGAAAAA
This sequence comes from Globodera rostochiensis, assembly GCA_018350325.1. NCBI lineage: Eukaryota > Metazoa > Nematoda > Chromadorea > Rhabditida > Heteroderidae > Globodera > Globodera rostochiensis. The sequence goes on from JAEVLN010000048.1 coordinate 251,979, forward strand.
GCAAATAATGATCGAATTCATGCTTTTTGAATGATTTGAGGCTAAAATTGAATTTTGGAAATTTTTGAATTTTCGAAAAATTGTTCGAATTTGGGTCCGGGGTTCGAAACTGGGTAAAATAATTGTCAGAATCGTGATTAACGACCCCGAAAACCACCCCGGACACATGTTTTATATGACTTAAAAATTTTTGTATTTTTTCAAAAAAGGGGGGGGGGGTACAAACTTAACTATTACCGGAATTTCTTCGTGGCATTTCTAACAATTACCAAATGAACCCCTAAATTTCTTGCAAATTTCAGATCGTTGTACTTAAAATTTTTTATGCATTCATTTTTTGTTTAAAAAAAATACTGAATAAAAATGTTCCATGCTGGCGCCGAAACCGTGTCCCGACATTTGCGCCCCAGACATTTGCGGCTCAGACATTTGCGTCCCAGACATTTGCGGCTTGACATTTGCGCCCCAGACATTTGCGGCCCAAAATGTGAAGAGATTTTATATCACTTTTTCAGACATTTGCGGCCCGACTTTTACGGCCCCAGCCAAAATAAGACATTTACGGCCCGACATATTGCCAATTTTCCAAATTTTTTAATAACCAAATTAACTAAAGTCAAATTTATGCATTTGCCTTGCTCAAGGCCCAACATGAGCTTTAGACTCTGGCATCACCAATCTTGAATTCTATAGTCAGCGAGACGATACTGTAACGCATTTAGATTAGAGTGCGGCAAAATGGCGCGCTAACATAATGTCGAAGCCACGAAACGTCGAAGCCACGAAATGTCGACTCAGCCAAAAACGACGAAATGTCGAAAAAAAAAATTTTTCCACTGGACCAAATCGTTAGTATCATTTATAAGCTCCTATTTATCCAAGACTAATTGCAACTAGAATGGGCCGGGACTTGGATTTTTTGGAGCATGAAAGCCGGGATCGGGACAGGCCCGTATTTAGGGGGGGGGGGGGGGAATTCCCCCCCCCCCACCCCGAAATGAAATTTCACAAAAAAAAAACAAGAGGGGGGACCTTTTGTTTTCCACTTTTACAATTTTTTGGCCATTTTTCTTAACAAATTGTCATCAATCAAAAACCGGGATCAGGATTAACAGGACTTTTCAACCGGTAATTTCAAAATTCCGGTCTCTACTTGACACGTCAAATGCATAAATTTGACTTTAGTTAATTTGGTTATTTAAAAATATTGGAAAATTGACAAAATGTCGGGCCGCAAATGTCTTATTTTGGCTGGGGCCGCAAAAGTCGGGCTGCAAATGTCTGAAAAAGTGATATAAAATCTCTTCACATTTTGGGCCGCAAATGTCTGGGGCGCAAATGTCAAGCCGCAAATGTCTGGGACGCAAATGTCTGGGGCGCAAATGTCGGGTAACCGCCGAAACGACCCGTTCCCCAAGAAGCATGTGGATTCATATTAAAATCGGTACTTTTCGGTTTTGTGCCTACAGCTCAAAATTTTAAAAAAGGTCAACAAATGAAGGGATTTATATCAAATAATTAAAAGTACAACGATAGGAAAATAAATTTTATATTTTTAAGAATTATTTAAATAATGCAATAAAGAATATGATGATTGCGGTGTCCCCCCACCCCCACGAAATGAAAATGTATTTTTCCCCAGCGAAAAGGGAAAATTTTCTGATTCACTCTGCTGGTAGACGCTATTCTCAGTACTTTTTAAGGTTACATGTTATGCCTTTGTTCAAGGTACATTCTCGAAATTCCCTGCTGAAGTTCCCTCTTTCTGCAGCTTAGTGCGCAAATTAACACCGATGTCCTCCGTCTGCAGCTGTGCCGCGTTCCAATTTGCCACCCAATCCAGCGCGTCGTCCACGGTGTGTGTCCGCGCGTAATTCATCGCCAATTTGGAGCCCTGCACAGCTACCGGACTCTTCGCACAAATTTGTCGACCCAAATCCAACGCGGCTTCCACACAGTCCGAACGGGAATCGAAAATGCGCGAGACAAAGCCTAAGAAAGTGTTAAATTGAAATTTTTGACATGACAAATGAGTGTGTTGAAAATAGAAGGAAAAGACTCACTTTTGTGTATTATTTGTTATGTCAATTTTGGAAATCATCAGTGATTTTTGCATTTAATTTAATGTAGTTTCAAAAAATAGGTTCAAAGGTTTCTGTAAACTTATTTCGCCCTATTTAAGCTTAAGCGTTTTACTGCGATTTTAATTGCCTTTCGTGCGATTTTTAGTCGATTTCTTTCGCAAAATTTTTATTTTATTGCGGACAGAAGAAAAAGTGATAAAACTTTAAGTTCGAAATACTAGTATTAGTAAAATTAAAAAAGATTAATTAAATTTAACTTGTACGAAATGCCCCCCCCCCTAGTCAATAGTCTAATAAAATTTATTGACCAAAACGTTGGGCTTCGTGCGCCGATGCGTCTCGACCAGTAAACGCCAACTCGCGAGCCCAGCTGTCGTTGCCTGCAATTAGATGAACCCTCTGCAAAATGCCCACATCAGCTGCAAGTCCAATATCAACTTCCTTTAAATATTCATAATTAAAATAAATTGCCAAGTCCGGTTATTTTAGTAGCCTTTGAAACAATCATCGGCTCGTTCCGATTAAAGGTTTTACGACCCGAATAGAAAATGTTGAGTCCGCCGATGCGTAACGAATGTCCGCACACGAGACCAAACTGATCCCGGCGCCAATGCAATGCGAGTGAATAGCGGCAATCACCGGCTTAGAACAGTGCTCCAGAGAGTTGAAGCTGCTCTGCACAGTTCGTATCAACTTGCGAAGAGTGCGTGCCTTTCGGGCCGTATCCAACCGATCCTCACCCATAATGGACAATAACTCCTGAAAAAAAGAACAGCGTCTACAATTACGTTGTCGTCAATTTCCACTGCTACTTACTGGCTCATTACAACAAATTGTGAGCGTGAATCTTTCCAACGCTTATAAAGGCTTGATTTGATAGAATACAAAATGTTCGAATTCGGGTTTTCCGACCTCGGAAACCCCAAAAACCCTTTTCTCCTTTGGAGGGGTCATCCAAATTACCTTAACGCCCTGCTGAAGGTCGATGCCCGCACAGAATGACGGACCATTGGCACTTAGCACAATTGCACGACAATCGGGCTCGTCTTCCAAATAATTGAAGGCTTTCTCGAGCTCTCTGATTTAAAACAATTTATTCATAAATTCATGATGCAAAAGAACTTCCAAAAAGCGAGGGTAAATGTGTTCCGTTGCCTTTCTCTGTTAAGTTGCACATTATAAAGGCCGGGGATGTCTTTAGGCTGGACAATGCTTATTTCCTGAAGGCTGGGAGTTGTAGGCAACGCGCAGAAGAGACGGGAAACCCGCCCTAAATTAGCTGAAATTCGAGGGAAGAGACATGAAGAGAGCATTAAAAAATCTAAAATATTGCCGAAATGAAAGAAAGCGTTTAAAATAGGAGGCCATCGACCTACTTGGGAGACATCAGTAAAAATGGTTGAAATTGTCGCTCGATGATGCCATCATTAGGGGTGTAAATTTAGTCCCGGTCCCGGCGGGACCAAAAAACCGGGAAATCCGTCCCGGTCTCGGTACCGGTCCCGCTCAACCCTAGTTTAAAACCAACAAACGTATCAATCCTAAAAGAATATGGTCGTTGGGACGAGGTGAATAATCAACTGAAATGCCCCTTTTACACTGGGACTCAGTCGACCGGTATCTAAATGGCTTACATCCAGATCGATTTATCTCGTCGAGAGCTGTCGAATGATACTAAATTTGTTAAAATTGACCGACAAGAAGACACAAAATTCAGGCCAAAAATCTCCATTTTTGGCAATTTTTCCGTTCAAAAACCGATTTAAAGGCGGAGTGACAAAAAAATTTTGATTGTTCTATCGGTTTCAGCCCATGAGAAAACCTATAAGTTGTTTTGAGTGATTTCGACTAATGATCCATATTTACCTTTGGCTTTTTTAAGGGATTATTTGACTGACTATTTTTGAGTTTTTAGTGACTAAAAATCCGTTCCCTAATTAGGTAACAAGAAATTGTTAGAAAAGATTCATTCGGGTGAGAAATACAAGCCATTTGAACAAGAATATTGCGACCCGACTTTTGCGGGCAGACACTTGCGGCCTAAGACAAAATAGACTTGCAGCCAGACATTTGCGGCCCAGTCATTTTCGGCCTAAGACAAAGACATTTACGGCCCGACATTTGGGGCTCAGACATTTGCAGCCCAAACATTTGCGACCCGACTTTTGCGGTCAGACACTTGCGGCCTAAGACAAAATAGACATTTGCGGCTTTATGTCACAAAAAAAAACATTTTTCCTAACACAGCAATGAATACTATAGATATCCCCAAATATAGACTCATACTTGCTATGAAAAACGAAGAGGAGTACCAGCAAGCACGAGTACGCCCTTTTGAAATTGATCTACTCGTGGAATTGCTGAGAGAAAGCGTTCAAAAACATATGTTGAAAACGATTTAGCCATCAAACATCTGGTCAACGGTTATGATAATAACCCGAGCAGAAATGATCCTAATGTTTTGTTACATCATTTGCATGCCCTACAGTACCGCTTGGCACAAAAGGGCTTTGAGAATTGGAACTAGAGTTGTATAAATGTGTCTTTAGAAAGCAATAGAATAGAATAAAAATATTTTATAATATTAATTGCTTAATGTCAATTTGCTTTTTGTGGCTTGCCGTGTCTTTTTGTGACATAAAGCCGCAAATGTCTATTTTGTCTTAGGCCGCAAATGTCTACACACCTTCGCGGATTACGAATTCGTCAAGCATTTAAAGGGTCTGCGCGTAACCCGACAGGGGGTCTCGCGCGCTCGCCCCCCAGTGGCGCTTGTCAGACTTACATATTCATCCGCCCACCGTCTCGCCCCACTACTTGCTCCGTCTCCGCATGCTCGCTGTAGAGAAAGTCGGAAAAAATAATTTACAACACCAGGATCCGAACGGTGGTGCGAAGCTTGCGGCCCCGAATTTTGCGGCCCCGCGGCCTGAACTTTGCGGCCCTAAATAAAGCAAAAAAAAAAAAAGAAAAAATGACAAAATAACTTTTAATCTTGGTAATTTATTACACCATTTTGTCATAAAAATTCAAGTAAAAGTTAATAGCTCATATTGTCTGGACTAGTCGTCCCACTGATCAAAATTGTTCTAGCGAGTCGGTATTGTATCGCCCGCAAACGCGTGATTAAGCTGATCGTCGTTCGGATTTACATTCCGATCAAAAGTCTCGACTTCGGCCGCAAATTTCGGCCGCAAATTTCGGGCCGCAAGTTTCGGGGCCGCAAAATTCGGGCCGCAAGTTTTGGCTAGCCATCCGAACCCCAACCTACCCTTATAGCACCCATCACTCACCACTACACCACCAAATCATTCAACGGATGATATTTTCGAAAGTACATACTTATCCTCCCCAAAAAAGTCAATCTTTAGGGGTGTTTGTTTGTTCACCCCCGATCCCCGACAAAAAAAGGTCGGGGAGGCCGGGGTTGGCCATGTCGGGGTCGGGGACGACCCCTTTTTTGGGCTCGGGGACCCTAGTCTCGCGGAAATCCCGATCGAAAAGGACCGAGAATCTCGATAGTCCTCGCTCTAATCGAAATCAAATCGATTAATTCAGTGGGTGTCAAGGAAGGGGGGAAACACCGTTGGGACGGGGGGGGGGGGTGAATAATCAGCATAGTTATCGAAATCAAATCGATTAATTCAGTGGGTGTCAAGAGAGAGGGGGGGGGGGGATGCAAGCCTGCCCAATCTCTCCCCACCAACACAGCTTTTTGCCTCCCCCCCCCCCCAATCTTTTTTTTTGTAAAAGCATAACTATGCCCATCAGTTTTGATTGAAGTGGGAAAGAATTTTTAGCCCTTGAAATAAAACAAATTTGACTTTTCGGCCAGACATGAACAGTTAACACATTTCTGGTGCCCGAAAATTCGCTTACAAATTAATGTGATCACTGATCAGTGATGGCTTTATCCAATTCCATTTTCGTTCAGTTTTCGTTTCCACGATTTCGTTTATTTCAAAAGAAATCAAAATAAATACTATTAATATGATTTGTGAGCAGAGTGTTTTCTGCCCCCTTTTTCTGATTCATTTCAGCTACATAAATATTTTTGTAATCTTTAAGGGAGAGATTTATGGCAACATGACCAGAAAATTGCTTACAAAAATTAGTGGAGTTAGCACGACGTGAGAAGCTGGCACTGATAGGGGTAGGGGTCAGTTGCGTCTGGCCAGTTGCGTCTCAGGAACGTTTAGCAACTCATAACTTTTTTCAAGACTGACCACTCTTTATAATCTTTATATCATTCGAAAGCTCTAAATGATTAGAAGATATATGTCAGCAACAACGAGCCGATCCGATGCTATTAAAAAGTTATAAATGAAACGGTGTAAAAAGTGGACTTTTTCATTGTTTTCTGGACATAACTTTGTTCAATTTTATCCAATGCTTTTCGAAAATACTTACAAATAGCTTCTTCTTAAACGGCCTTTCGAATGATATAAAGAATAGAAGATTGGTCCGTAATGAAAAAAGTTATGAGCTGCTAAACGTCCCTGAAACGCAACCGGCCAGACGCAACTGGCCCGCTTCGCACTAATAGTGAGGACATACGGAATTTGGAGGGTTTCTTCGTAATTTAAATTTGATTTTTGTTTACATTAGGACGAACACCAGACGATAATTCTCGGTTCCGTTTCGTTTTTTTCGCGCCCATTCCTATCTTCACGTCGTTGCACAAAACATGAAAGCATTGGAAAATATCGCCAATTTGGCGATGGCCACAAAATTTCGCTCATTGGCCCTTCATTATTAGTTGCCTATAATAAATTGTTTGTTCAGCTAACGGTTCCTCCGTTGGTATGTCGTGGAAGTGAACGCCCACCCCCACACATCCGTTGCCCCCCCCCCCCGACACTCACTTTTACTTTTCCGACAAGAACTCCCCCATCCAACCGAACTCCCCCCCCCTACCCCCCCCCTTACCCCCCCCCCCCCCCCTACCCCCCCTTACCCCCCCCCCCCCCTACCCCCCCTTACCCCCCCCCCCCTACCCCCCCTTACCCCCCCCCCCTACCCCCCCTTACCCCCCCCCCCCTACCCCCCCCCCCCCGCATTCAACCAAACCCCCCCCCCCAATCCAACCGAACTCCCTCCCCCTACCCCCTCCCCCCAATCCAACCGAACTCCCTCCCCCTACCCCCTCCCCCCAATCCAACCGAACTCCCTCCCCCTACCCCCTCCCCCATCCAACCGAACTCCCCCCCGCCTACCCCCCCCCCCTTACCCCCCCCCCCCTACCCCCCCTTACCCCCCCCCCCTACCCCCCCCCCCCGCATTCAACCGAACCCCCCCCCCCCAATCCAACCGAACTCCCTCCCCCTACCCCCTCCCCCCAATCCAACCGAACTCCCTCCCCCTACCCCCTCCCCCCAATCCAACCGAACTCCCTCCCCCTACCCCCTCCCCCATCCAACCGAACTCCCTCCCCCTACCCCCTCCCCCCAATCCAACCGAACTCCCTCCCCCTATCCCCTCCCCCATCCAACCGAACCCTCCGCTCCTCCAACCGAACTCCCTCCCCCTACCCCCCCGCCCCTCCCCCATCCAACCGAACTCCTTCCCCTCCCCCAATCCAACCGAACTCCCTCCCCCTACCCCCTCGCCCATCCAACCGACCCCCCCCTACCCCCCCCCCCCCTCCTCCCTCCCCCTACCCCCCCTCCCCCAATCCAACCGAACTCCCTCCCCCTACCCCCCTCCCCCATCCAACCGACCCCCCCCCTACCCCCCCCCCCTCCCTCCCCCTACCCCCCTCCCCCATCCAACCGACCCCCCCCCTACCCCCCCCTCCCCCCATCCAACCGAACTCCCCCCCCCCCAATCCAACCGAACTCCCTCCCCCTACCCCCTCCCCCCAATCCAACCGAACTCCCTCCCCCTATCCCCTCCCCCATCCAACCGAACCCTCCGCTCCTCCAACCGAACTCCCTCCCCCTACCCCCCCGCCCCTCCCCCATCCAACCGAACTCCTTCCCCTCCCCCAATCCAACCGAACTCCCTCCCCCTACCCCCTCGCCCATCCAACCGACCCCCCCCTACCCCCCCCCCCCTCCTCCCTCCCCCTACCCCCCTCCCCCAATCCAACCGAACTCCCTCCCCCTACCCCCTCCCCCATCCAACCGACCCCCCCCCTACCCCCCCCCTCCCTCCCCCTACCCCCCTCCCCCATCCAACCGACCCCCCCCCTACCCCCCCCCTCCCCCCATCCAACCGAACTCCCCCCCCCCCAATCCAACCGAACTCCCTCCCCCTACCCCCCTCCCCCAATCGAACTCTCCTTCCAAACCCCAACCGATTCACTCTCATGATGCTCTCTCTTCTCGTCCGCCCACCTTTTGTCCACCACCTTTTTAGTTGTGGCCATTTGCTCAGCTTTTTCTGATTTTCCATGCCCATTCTGCGCTCAAATTTCCGCTTGTATAATACGCGCATCCAGTTCATTTAGCTTATTTAGTAGCAGGTGACGTCTCTTTTGTCGGCGGACTTCACTTCTGCTGATTGCCATTCACTGAGGCAACCCAATCCAATCCAATCAAATGAATGTGTCCCTTTCTCCGGGTGGTCTTCGAGTGCTCAGTCCCTCCTACTCCGACTGCTCGCCCTCCGACAGTTCCGTTGGTGTGCCTCTGCTCGCCTCCAGCTTGGGCGCCATACGAACGGGCTCCTCGTCGTCTTTGCCCTACCATTCTTCAAACACTGCGGCAGACAGACAGCCCCGGGCAAAGGAAGAATGCTTTTCTCTGGAGGGATATCTTTCCATGAAATCTCTCAGCGGCGGTTTGTTCACCTTTTCTGCATGTCCAAGAACAGTTCGACCGGACCCTTTCCAGCTCTGGCTTCTCTCCTCCAATCCCGCAAGCGGCTTTATTTCGGTCTCGAAGAGATGGACAACCATTTGGTGTATTATCGGTCTAAGATGGACTTCGACACGCGCAACGACTGTCTCGGGCACATTTCTATGGAGGGCGCGTTCTGTTCCCTCGTGGAGGGGAATGTACGCGCCTTTCTGCTTCAGTCGGCACTTTTTTTCTATGCCACTCTTTTAATCAAATTTAGCACCAATAACGGCAAGAAGTACCAATTGGAGGCGGACAATGATCGCGCGGCCGATTGTTGGCTAAACGTGTTGCGACAGAGGCGCGAGAACGCAAGTCGGGTGAACGGAGAGAGGGAAGGGCTTTTGGTGGCACTCAACGGACTCGGACGGCATCGAAGACGGAGCAGATTCACAGGGGACAGCGACTCCGAAGTTGAGTCGGATCACGTCGAACTGCAACGGCAATTGGCAAGAAGCCATCTGCATCCGAAACGGCGAAATTTGCCCCGTAGGCGCATATGTGACCCTTATAGCAGACATTTTGCATTATTGCTAAGCTCTTCGTCTGGATCTGTTGAATGGGTCGGCATTGATCGGACTTGAAAACGCAAGCGCATCCACCCCTCCGACGCCCAAGTCCTTGCCTCTGTTTCGTCAACACAATAACGAAAAAATGTTGCTGAGAAAGGCTTCGATATTGGGAAAAACGGCGCCTGCGTTAGTGAAGACGGGCTATCAGCAGCAGCAGGTGGTTGGATCAAAGTTTAGGCCTCAAAGTGACGGCGCCGGCTGTTTTATGTGTGGGGCGAGGACTGCCACAAAAGAATGGGTGCTGAACACTTGGCTCAAAGGGCAGAAGCACAACGCCGCGGACGGCGGGAAGGAGCGGTGCAGACTGGGAACGACAAGCAGCGAGGAAACGTCGCACGAAGGCGCTTGGCCGGTTACGGAGAACGGACATGGCGCGACCATCGATGCGTTCGTTCTTTTGTGCTTTCTTAAAAATTAGAACTTTTGCTTTTTTAATCAGAATGATTTAGTGAGTTTAGGATTTAGTGAGTTTAGTATGAGATAGGCAAAACGGTAGCCCCGGGCAGAAATCGAATCCACGACTTTCGGTGCAATGATCATCAGCTTCTCACCCAAACCAATGCTTTTGCCGTCTGAGCTGCCGGGGCGTCCCATTAGCCATCCCTTTTAAGGATCTTATGCCCTCGTCATAGGCGTTTTAACCGTCCCAGCCAGCTGGACACGCTCGATTCCTTATAGTTTTTATAAATCACAACTTTACTGAAACTCATAAATCAGATCGCTTTAGGGGGTCTCCCGAGTCGATGTCCTCCAACCGTCCCAGCACTTCGCCACCAGCCACCGAACAGCTCGCGGTTCCGTCTTCACCGAGCTCGGTCACTTGCGAAAGTGCCGGGGCATACCATGTCCCGGATGAGCTGATGATTCTAAGGGAGCTGAGTAATCGACAAAAAATGCAAATTGTGGAGTTGAACGAAGAATTGGAAAGAATGAAGGCGGTGGCTGGAAGAGTTGCTGAAGGGTTGGTGGTGTACTGCTTCATAACGAACATTATGATTCAGAACACCCATCGAACATTCTTTTGCCGCTCAGAACAGATTCCTCAATTCTGAATTGCTGCGTATCAACGAGCGCAAGTTGGAATCGGACCGACAGACGGATGAGTACAAAAGGTGTTTTTGGCAAAACAAACAATTAGGCTGTTTCTGCATTTAGACAAATAGTCAAATTGGAAGCGGAAATGGAGGACTTCAAGAAGGAGTACGTCCACTTGCTTCAGAGGCAAGTCTTTCGTCTACGCACGCATCCACCACTTTGCTGACCCACTCATTCAATTCGTTCAGCTGTGTTCGTATTCCGATTCGTGATAACAGTTCGTGTGATGTCGTTCAGATCAAACTGTTCGGAGGGGACGAGGTCGGCGGGCCATTATCCAATACTGAATCTTGACCATTATTCTATTCTAATTATTTAATTCAATCTTATGGGGACAATAGAAAATGACTGCCCTAACCTTTATTTAAAAATGAATTGAATCGAATAATCGTTTAATTCTAAATGTGTCGTCATAAAAATGCCAAAACCATCGAATTATGTTGTTCAGCACGAGAAGCGAGTGAAGAAGCTGCTGGAGAAGGCGCGAGAGTTGAACCCCGCTTTGCCCACCTTTGAAAGGTGCGCAAACATTTGATTAGCTCTTTATTCTGTTCGCTTTCAGCGTCGTCCGTAGCAGTTCTTTCCACGTCGACGAATACGGATTTCGCCATTCCTTCGACGAGACTCCGCTAGCCGTCCACTTCATCGCCACCCAACTGCACCAACATTATCAGTCCCGTTCGTCCGATCATGCACAGCTAAAGGCCAAATGGCGTGTGCTGTTGAGGGAACAACCGGAACGCATTAAGAGATCGGTGCATAAAATGCCATCCAGCGGCTTTATCCCCCCCCCCGCCCTATCCAGCGCGACGTTCGACTCCTCTGCCGTCGTGGCATCCCGCGTTCACTTCGACCACGCGTTTGGCGTCTTCTGATTAATCAGCAAGTGGCCGACCTAAAGGAAAAGCACGGCCATTATTATTACAAGAATTTGTGCAGTTCGCAAGGCACGCCAGCGGAAAAGCACGTGAGAAAGAGAGGGGGCCAGGGTTACACCGGATACAGACAAAGTCGATTACCCTGGCATGTTGTTAAGCCTATCCCTAAGCTAGTGTATGGGGGGGGGGCTGCCATTAGTTGAGTTGTTGAGGTCTCTGTACTTGCGCCACAAATTTCCTCTGCTTCGGTACATCTCCGGTTCCTGGGCTCGTCTTTTCAGCATTTTCAAGCAAATAATAGCAATAAATTTGCTTTACCGGTTCAGTACAGTTGCGCGCATCAGAAGCAGGTGAACTTGGACTTGCTGAGAACGATGCCAGGCAACGTGCACTTCATGTCCGCCTCTTGCAAGGGCGTCACCCATCTGCAGTCCGTCCTTCGTGCCTTCTGTTTGCACAATCCAAGCATCGGTTATTGCCAGGGAATGAACTTTTTGGTCGCCACAGCTTTGCTTTTCATGGGTCCCGAAGATGCTTTTTGGTAATTATCCATTGAACTAATTATATTGTAATATCAAAAGTTTCTTGGGTTTGTGAAGGTTTCTGGTAGCGATAACGGAGCGATACTTCGACTCTTCTTACTTCGATCAATCTCTGACAGGAGCACAAGCTGATCAAGTGATTCAACTGTTTAGAGGAAATCCATCTCTGCTTCATTATCCACAGGAAGTGTTGAAAGAAATTGTAGAGCAAAAGTTCCCCCGACTCGCGCAACATCTGGACGAATGCGAAATCGACTTGACTACGGTATTACAAATATAGTCACCCGAAAGCATTCCGATCGGTCCGATTCCCCCGCAAAGGTTACTCTGAATTGGTTCATCGCACTGTTCTTCGATGCCATCCCATTCCAAGTGCCTTCTTCACCCCAAATTGCCTGATTTTCTTTCTTTCCACCAGACAATGCTTCATCTTTGGGACTGTTTCTTGTATGAAGGCCCCAAAGTTTTGTTTCGCTTTACCATTGCGCTTCTGGGCTTCCACGAGGAAGAACTGCTCGCCCACTCGGACACAATTTCCGTAATCAAAGTGCTCAAAGCAGCGGTGCGATTGACCTTTGACGTGAATGGACTGGTTCACATTCATTTTCTTATCGTTGTGCTTACCGACTTTCTAATGCAATAAAGATAAAGTTCGCCTTCGAGGAGTTGAGTCCCTTCCCCGGCAAGGCGTACCTCCGTCAACGACAATTGCTGTACCTCCGGGTACTCCAAGAGCAGCTTTTCAAGCGGCAAAAGCTCCGCCAACTTCTCAACATAACGGTTACAACCCTTGCCAATGTATACGTAAGTGTTTCTGCTCAGAATTCGACGGCACTGTCGGACCAACTCTGCAACCTTCCCATCGAGGCAGTTATTACTATTTCATTTAAGCTTCATTTCTTTCCCTACAGGTGGTAGTGTTCAGTCAATTTGTTCCTGGACGCGGCTACGTTTGTGCGGGGAATCAAAAACGCGGAAAATTGTCGATGATCCAGTTGCATGAGGAAACGGCCACTTTGAACACGCTTGACTTGGAGGTCGTTCGAGTCGAGAGGACAATCAGCTGCTATTGTTAATTTGTCATTCGTTGTCCGCGTTTCAGTTCGATTGTCGACTCATCTCCATGGTTGTGTTCCAGCCGGAAATGGCCTTCGTCTCACTGCTCTCCGGCTATATTGTTGCTCTCCATTTGAATGATTCTGGCGAGGCGGAGATCCTTTGGGAGCTGAAACTGAACGATGTGGCGCTGAAACTGGTTGGTTTGTTGTGTTGCAACAAAGCGACCACCGGCCCCTTTGATCACCTCCCCCATAAGAAATTTCTCAAAAAACATCGAAAATCTTCAAAAAATTCCGGCCGCCTCCAATAAGCGATTGGGATTCAGCAGTGATATTGCTTACACTGTTTCCCTTATTTTGGTTGATTTTTTGCCACCACTTTCTGTCACCTTTTTAGGTGAACTGTTCCCAACGCCTTTATTCCTGTCTCGCCAACGGCACTTTGGCCGTTCTCGAGAATGCCTTCGAGCGAATGCCCTCTGCTCTCGACCTTTACCACATTCCGATTGCGGCTGCCCCTATAACGGACGCATTGCTCGATAAAGATCACCTCTATCTGGCAGTTGCATGCAAAATTGTCGTGCTCAATCAAAGCACCCTTTCAACGGTTGCCAGTGTCTATGTGGCTTCGGCATCCGTGGGAAGTCAAGTGCCAATGTTTGAAAAGTGTGCCTTTGTCCAATCCCGATTGTTTTTTTCAACGCATTGCTTTTCGAGGATTTGCAATTTGGCACCCTCCCCTTTTGGCATTTGGTTGCTTACCGCCCATTCTTCTCTCATCCAACTTTGGCGCGACGGGCAGTGCGAAATGCTTTTTGACATTCGTTACGATCACAGTCATCGGTCAGTTCGGTAGATCTTTGGTCGTCACACTTTTCCATTTAGGAAACCGTCCTTCAACGAAAACGACGAAAAAATGGAGCAAGTCGAGTTATGCTCCATTCTCTTCCACTCAGACGAGCTTTGGGTGGGCACTGTCGATGGTCGGCTAAGTCACAAAGAACATCCGTTTCACAGCAACTCTGTCTCAGGCTATCTTATGCTCTATCGCGTCCTTGCCGAACCCCCAAGCAACTTCAAACCCACCAAATTCCGTCCCCCGGAGGGCCGTTTTCAGCCTGGGAAACGCCTTTCAGCTGCGCATGGTCTCGCACAGCCAGTCCCTAAAAGCAAACTACAAACTTACTATATTCCAACCGAGAACGAGACGAAGGCGGAGGAGCACTCCAGCTCCATGGAGCTGGAGACGGAACGCCAAATGATGTCCGCTGAGGGTGTGGGGGGCGTCCGGAGGATATCCGTTGTGATTGACCCACTTAGCCGGAAGTACAGTGGTTAGCAATAATAATAACACTTATAAACCAACAAACTTTCACTCCAATTCAGTGAATGTGTTCCATTTGAGCGTTGATTCTGCACACAACGGAACATACTCGACGGGAAATTCAACAAACTCCGCCCCAATTCCTCCATTTCGCGCTGTTTCAAATTCATTTCCCCCAAAATCGTACCGGATGAGGTGAATTGGCGACATTTCTAAAATATTCGGAATTTATTTCCCGAAGTTCGTCGCCGCTTTCCAAGCCAAGCGACCGACAAAGTGTGGACTCCGCCCTCTCCTCCGTTTTCTCAGGCGTCAATTCAACCATTTCTGCAGAACGAATGAGGGCCCTCTCATTCCATAACCGAAACTGCAAATTCTCCAATTTGTCTTTGGATTTGGAGAATGACGAGATTTTCGAGACTTGCTCTGATGAGGGGGACAAGAAGTTGGAGGAGGGCAGGACAATAATATCGACCGATCCAAAGGAGGAGGAGAAGCGGAGACGGTTTCCGTCACGCTTGGTCCGACTTCGTTCATGGCGCAAATTGTCGTCCATGCCCAACTCGATAGGTCTGTAATATTTGTTCGTGGACTGAGATGACTTTCAGTCCCTTCCTTAGACAATGAACCCTCGGAAATGGTTGGTGAAATTCAAATTACTGCGGAGGAGAGCGGGGCTGATGGGTATGGAGGAGGAGCGGTTGAGGGAGTTCGGATCAAACGGAAGGACCTGAACTTCGAAGAGCCATTGCTGTTGGCGGTGAAGGAAGGAGGTCAGTGCTGCAACTGAAAAGTTTTCTCTCATTCTGCATAATTAGTGTCCGGCACGAACTAATTATCGCGATTAAATACATATATCCAAAATTACTTATCGTTTTACATTACCTATCGAAAAAGGCTTACTTCGATAATTTTGTTAAGGATAATTTATCGAAATTGGAATGATTTATTGACCGAAGCTGCCGAACATTGTTTAACATTTAACATTGAGCCTTTTTATCGCCCAAAAATCCAAAATATTTCCAATTAATTAACAATCAGATGACATCAATCGCTCCTTGGGCACATCACCGTCATCAAGGCGTCCTTCTTTGTCTTCCAACATGGACCCTGACGAGCCAAATGAATTGGAGACGACAGAAATGTTTTCAATGGGAGGGAATTGGGCGAAAAGCAAGATTGTTTAGAAACAGTTCACTTGGAATGACACTTCAAATGAAACTGAAAGTTTCGGATAAGCCTTTGCGATGCATTTCATTGGGACACTTTCAAGGCCAGGACGTGGTGATCACTGGTGCCGGCGAATATGGGGACGACGAAGCTTTTCTGAGATGGCGCCGCGACCCGAAAAATGTGACATAAATGAACGAAATTGCAAAAATTACTTTCAGGGACTTTGGATAAATGATCCGCTGATGGACAACGAAATGCGTTCCAGAAAATGGACGATGTTTTCGGGAGCATCGAATTCATCGAAGTCCCCTGTGGAAAAATGATTAACGCATGTTCGGCATGGCATCTCCAGTCGAACATATGAAGAAATGACCGACAGAACGCGCCAATGGGAGGGGAGAGACTTTTAGTTACGATAGTTTCCTTATATGACTATGAAATTAAAGCAATTACCGGTTTAAAATCAACATTTAATAAAGTCAGTTACCGGTCCGAGTGTCGAATTTGTTAAGGCTTCCTTCAAGCTTAGCGGAGGCGCAATTTTTCCCCGATCGAAAATATTTGCCCAAATGATGTCCATTACAATCGGGGGGCGCTTAATAATTTATTAATTATTTAAAGTATAATTTAAATGTTAAAAACGTTGTTAAGCATCCTACGGCGTTGCAAATTTTACCGCAGCCCTGGAGGTGTGTATATGATTTGGGTCATTTTGACTCTGGAGACTATGTGATCCATACATTTTTTTTCTCTAAATTAACAACCAAAACCCGAATTTTAAAAACTCCATTCTCTAATCGCCGACTCCTTCGCGCAGGACAGCAGCTGTGTGGACGCATCACGTGTATTGTATATGCAGCTACAAAAAGAATAAACTTTGGATTGCTTAAACGATTATCGATGTCTCGTTTTTTGTTAGTGCCGCTCTGCCCATTGTCCCCGCCCGAGTGCAAATATTGGCTTGTCCGTCCACATCGTTCTTCGATCGATCGGCCTTCTTCTCCAGCCCACGACAGATGTGAATTGTGCAAACCTTGCTTTCAAGCCTATCAATCTAACACATCACCCACCAATGGAAGCAAAATCGCAGAATGGTGAATTTGCTGCAACAAGTGACGAGCAACTGGAGGACGGACAAAAATTCAAATGTTGCTTTTGTCTCAATGCCAAAATAAAGGCAAATTTGTTAATAATACAGAATTTTAGAAACTTGTCCTTAAGGCAATAATTAAAAATTTTTCCTCTGTAAATCACAAACTCAAGGTCGGCCTGTATTGTAGGGAATTTTGATGTATTTATGGTTAACCCCTAACGTTTCCAAAACTACAGAAAGCGACTCTCGGCGTTGCGGTTGTCTCCTCATTTTTTATCATCAGCAACTTAATAGTGAAGATCGTTGGCTATTCCGAAATTGGATGGAATTTTGAGCTTCTGTTTCTGTTCGTTGATGGGGTCGCTGTGCTCTCAATGATCTACGGACTGTACGCTGAGAACGCTTCGTTCCTTCAACCATTTGTTGTGCTCAGCGTAATATTTGAAAATATATTTTTAAATCCGAAGGAAATTTTTTTTTTAAATTTTGAATGATTAAAATTTTAAATGTATGTTTTGGGTAAAAAAAAATTCGTAGAACACGAATCCGACTCGGATTTTGCGAATGTCGAACACCGAACCCGAATTCGAAGCTTTTTTTTGTTGAGTTCGACCACGTTAACAATTGAATTGTTTTCTCATTATTACAAACGTTTTTGTGCATTTTTTTGGAGGTTTTAACTAGAGTTGTTGGCGGTCGGTTAAGCGAACCGAAACCGAAAACCGGCTTTTTTGACCCAAAAACCGAAACCGAAAGCCGGGGGTCGTAAAACCGGCCTAACCGAAAACCTGGGGTACCGGTTTATCGGTTTTTTCTGTTTGAAAAATAACCCCTAATGGTGGGATTTTATGGGGATCCGATGATGAGAAGGCTGGTGTAGTGGTGAGTGGTGTAGGAACTGAACTGTGGTGGGAGTAGGTTCAGATCCGGTCTGTGTTGATTGTTTTTTCAAACCCCCTCTGAACTTTACGGTGTGTAAAGAATTCCAAAAGTTTTTTATATTCACAATTTTTTTTAATTAAATAAAATTCACAAGTGTGATTGGACGAATTCACTGTAAAAAATGAAAACTTGAGTGACCCCGACTGTATAGTTTATTTTTTTCGGTATGCATCTCTGGTGACGAAGCAAATAATTGAAATTTAATTTTATTTTTGTAAAATTGTGGGCCAATTTTCTTAACCAATTCGTTAAATTTAAAAAAATTCCCGGACTTTTATCACCTCCTAAAAAGGTCAAAAATGACCCGGATTTTTAAATTTTTGGCCGAAAATCTGTTAACAAATTGAGTCAAAAATTCAAAATTTTCTCGGCGGCGCCTATTGGTACCGCCGACGCCCCCCACCCTCCTATCCCGCCTCAAAAGAAAAATGGGCCTAAATAGAGCCACTAACAGGGCCTTAGCCAGGAAAAGTTTTCGGGGCAACAAAAAAAAGTCGTGGGGGGGGCATTTCGGGGGGTTTATAACGTTTCTTACGCAAATTTCAAAATTTTTTAAAGTTTTTAGAAATGGAAGCAGTCCGACAATCTCCGATCGCCGGGAAAATTTTTGGGATTTTTGTTAATAAACTTGGCAAAATTACGCATTTTCGGAGTTTCGGGAAATTTTTCAAAAAAAAAATGTTTACGTAAAAGTGGAGGGGATGCCCAGCGGGGAAATTTTACAAAAATGGTAATATTTGTTAAGAAAATTGAAGCAAAAGCTCAGAAAGATGTGATAAATTTATTTCAAAAATTCTTTTTTTCTCAACATTGATTTTTAAAACTGAATTCGTCCAAAAAAAATAAAAATAAAATTTGCCAAAAACCGTTTTTGGTTTTCGGTTAACCGGGTGTCGGCCAAAAACCGAAACCGGGGGTCGGTAAACCGGCCTAACCGAAAACCGGTACCCCCGGTTTAAAACCGACCGCCCACAACCCTAGTTTTAACCTTTTTCTGTTTATGCATAAATTATTTTTTACGTGCCTAAAATTTCGAAAAATTGTTCGAATTCGGGCTAGGGTTCGACATAGGTGTAATGCGAGCTCGGATTCGTGTTCCTCGCATTATTTTACCGTAGGAAACACACTTCTTAAATTTAAAAAAAATTCCGTCGGGACCCCAATTCTCTACCATTACCTATTTGAAGACATCCCTCACAAATCAGATAATCACTATATCATTAATGATGTTGCTGGCAACGTACCTTGGCACGGCTATGGTTAACCCCAATTCGTGGGCGAGTCAAGAGTTGGAGTTGGAACTGAACAAGCGACTTTCGGATGCCGCCAAGCGGATGAAGCTGGAATTTAAATTCAGTTGGTCAAATGCAATTTATATCCATCAAACCGAAATCATTTAGTTGTTTCTCTGGTCGCAACGCTGGCTTTTTTCGGGATATTTATTTCAATATTTATTCATTTGTTTTTTGTGTGCCTAACCGTCCAATGCGCCAAACATTTTAGAAAAAATCGTAGTTGATAAACGATACAGTCCAAGCGGTATTTTTTTCACTACTGCGAATGGTGACAAGATTTTACGGTAATAATAGTATAGCTGGTCCCCCCCCCCCATTTAAAAAAAAAATACAATTTTTTTTTCAAAGTTGATAAAAAGGTGTTTTTAGGGGTTTCCGGGGTGTAGAATCCGAATATGGCATCCATTTCGATCAATTCCGAACCCCGGACCCGAATTCGAACAAGTCTTCAAAAATTTACATTTTTTCAAAATTTTTTTTTGGCCTCAAAATCATTCGAAAAGCACAAACTTACGACGAAAAGGCAAGTAATGATCGAATTTATGGTTTTTGAATGATTTTGAGACCAACATTGATTTTTTGGAAAATTTTGAATCTTTGAAAAATTGTTCGAATTCGGGTCCGGGATTCGGAATTGGTCGAAATAAATGCCAGATTCGGATTCTACGCCCCGAAAACCCCTAAAAACTCCTACTTTACCTCGAGACTCGAGCCCGAGCCCGATACTTTACCTCGAGTCCGAGACCCAAAAAACTCGAGATTTTTCTCGAGTCGATACTCGATATCGAGACTTTTTTTCGTAAAATTTTTAATTACTTCAAAAATGTCATAATTTGCTAAGATAACATCAATTTTAGACCAAATCTAATGATTTTATCATGATTTTGCCTAAAAATAATCGGTTTAAAGTAAAGATGGTGTGCCCAGGCACGTATTTAGCATTTTGGGGTTACCGAAAAAAGTCGATTTTTAGGTGTATATTTTAGGGTTTTATTGCATTTTCCTAAGCAATTTTTTCCGAAAATTTTTGTATTTAGGGGGTGTATTTTTCCCTTTTTATTGCGTTTTTGATTAAGAAATTTCCCAATATGCAAATTTTTTTGAGAATTCTGCTTAACTTCTGGGGGGGGGGAGCTCGGCGGTGCCGATAGGGCCGCCGAGAAAATTTTGAATTTTTTACTAAATTTGTTAAAAGATTTAAACCAAAATTTTTAAAACAAGGTTTTCTGAGTGATGTGTTTTGTTTTTTGACTATAAATCTGTAAAAAAGAGTAATTAAGAATTTAATTAAAAGAATATAAAAGGGTGTTCCACTCGGGGATAGAACCTATGATATGGAAAATACGAAACAGAGTTTAACCAACAAGCCACAGGAGATTTAAGGAAAGCGTTGTACAAAAGATATTAATTATGCATTTTTTAAATATTTAAGCTCAGAATTCTGTGATGAATTTTCACCAAAAATGCCATCTTTACCAGTGCAAAGTCTCGAAAATCGGGACTAAATACGCGAGACTCGAGCCCGAGACCCAAAAAACTCGAGACTTTTCTCGAGTCGATACTCGATATCGAGCAGGGAGGCCAAATTGCCTTATTTTTAAGGCAAATGCCATAATTTTGGGAATTTGCCTTATTGTTTGCCATATTTTCACACTTGCCATAATTTTGCCATATTTTTGACTTTGGTAAAAATTCTCATTTTTTACGGGAAAAATGAGAATTCCCGAAAAAGTGCTCTTTGATTCTTACAATTTGAAGTTTTTGGTTGAAAATCTGTTAACAAATTGAGTAAAAAATTCAAATTTTTCTCGGCGGCGCCTATCGGCACCGCCGAACCCTTCCCCCCCAGAACTGAAGCAAAATTCTCAAAAAAACAAATGCTTTTTTGAAAATTCCTTAAGAAAACTGCCATAAAAATGCCATATTTTTGACCCCTCGATGCCATAAAAATGCCATATTTTTGGAGCCGGTTGCCATATTTTACCGCAGTTGAGTTGGCCTCCCTGATATCGAGACTCTCGTGCAGCACTAATCTATACTTTACCCATGCCATTTCTATTTGTTGAATTGGTGTGTAGGAATAAACTAATATCGTCGAGTCAACCGTCGGCGATTTGAACTGTTTCCCTAAAAATCTCGGCTCTATTTATCTCTGCCCTTCAACCAGTGAAAGCATTGAAAATAGTCATAAAAAAGTTCGGATATAATCCTTCAAGATTAGAAAAAAAATTGTCACAAATATTAGATGCGTTTGATGATTGAATGGTTTAATCGGCTATACCCAGCTGATCTAGAAGAACCGATGTTAAATGTGCTTAATGCCGCCCAGAATTTGTTTCCTAACAAATGTTGTCTTGAGTCCGTCTTACATATAACAGAGTAATTCTTTCTCCATCCTCCTCCATCCTTCGCGGTCATTTGTTGTTCTCCACCATACGCCGAAGACTTTCATAGTTATTGCCCTCGATGGTTTGCTGAATAATTGTTCCTATCAATTTAATCGATTAGTAAACGCACAATTTTCTGTCCGTTCTTGAAAAAGATGAATGTTGGCATTACCTAATTTGTGTAATTTTAAAATAAAAATGGAATAAGAACAGCAGGAATTTATATCGTATACCGGAGTGACTCATTTGTAGATCCTCCCGTATACATTATATATCAATCGATGCCTCTCGTCGAGCTTAGTACGAATAAACAGGAATTTGCTCCGCTTTACTCTCAGCCAGAGCCCGTAGAAAAATATTCCCTTGATTTGGGGGGAAAAAGTCCCCCAATTCGTAAAAAAAGAAATTCCGTTGTTTTTGAGGGAAACTTCCCCTGAAATCGAGGGTCTATAAAAAGTTGGAAGAAGGTCAAGAAGCTGAATGCTTATTGTTAGGGTCACGATTTATATGGAAATCTATATTTTTTTTTGCGCACTTGGAACAGCGATGCCATAAGTAATGTTTTTAGCTTTGATTGGAGCTTCTAGAGCCCATTTTATAATCCATATTTTTCCATATTCGCGATTTTTATCCATATTTCGCCATTTTTCAAAAATTCCTTAACAAAAATGCAATAAACACGAAAAATACACCCCTAAAGATCGACTTTTTAAAAATTTTCAAAAAATGCAGACTTTTCGCGACTAAAAATTCTGCCACCAAATTATTTTCAAAATTTTTTTTTCTGAAATGCCTTTTAATTTGCATAAAAAATTTTTTATTTTTCTCATAACAATAGTCGGGCTGGTCCTCCCATTTTTTGAAATTTTTTTTCAAAGTTGATAAAAAGGTGTTTCTAGGGTTATACAAGGGCGTAGAATCCGAATCTGACCTCCAGTTGACCAATTTCGAATTCCGGACCCGAATTCGAACAATTTTTTAAAGATTCAAAATTTTCCAAAAATCAATGTTGGCCTCAAAATCATTCGAAAAGCACAAACTTACAACGAAAAGGCAAGTAATGATCGAATTTATGGTTTTTGAATGATTTTGTGGCCAACATTGATTTTTGGAAAATTTTGAATCTTTGAAAATTGTTCGAATTCGGGTCCGGGATTCGGGATTGGTCGAAATAATGTCATATTCGTATTCTACGCCCCCGAAAAATCTTGCTTATTTTTTGCTATATTTGAAAAAAATTTTATCCATATTTCGTCCATATTTTGCAATTTTTCTTCATATGTATTTTATGGCCATATTTCGAGATTTTTATCCATATAAATCGTGGCCCTACTTATTATGCAAAGACAACAATGAGAAAAAAAAACCACAATTTCAACCAAAAATCTGTTGTTTCATCTGAAAACCAAACACAAGGGCAATCGGAAATTTTGGCATTTTATTATGTTTTCTAAAATTTTTTGGTATTGTACAAATTTTTGGGTTTAGCCAGACCAAAAAATACCAATACCAAAAAATGACCAATACTTTTGACCAAATATTGTTTGGTCCAAATTCACGGTCTCTAGTATTTACCTAACTCGCTACACTCAACTCTACTTTTTTTTCAAGTCCCTATAACTTTTTTCAAAGTTAAATAAATCAAAGATTTTTATATCATTCAAAAGCTTACAATTAGTAGAAGCTATCGACAAGCAAAAGCTAAGCGATTGGACTCAAAGATTTTTATATCATTCAAAAGCTTACAATTAGTAGAAGCTATCGACAAGCAAAAGCTAAGCGATTGGACAAATTGAAAAAAGTTACGGCTAAAGAAATCAAATTTTAAGCTTTACTGGCCATAACTTTTTTGAAATTTGTCCAATCGCTTAGCTTTGGCTAGCTTTTCCCCTAAGCTTTCGAATGATATCAAAAATCATGGATTTAGTTGACTTTGAAAAAAGTTATAGGAACAATTGGGGGGTTCGTCCGTCCGTCACACGGCTGTAGGTTTGCCACTTTTGGTGAACTGTAACTTTGCTAATACAGAACCGCGCAAAATTTCTTGGATATTCGTATTCAGCTCGACCGTAGGGATCGATTGATAAAAATATAATGTATGCGGATCTGATCGCTCCTGTATAAGATTTAAACACCATAGTATTTTACATTTATACTATAGAGCGCCGCAATTGTTTCCTGTAATAGTCAACTGATATTAGTAACGTATAAAATTAAGCGATAGTTACGTGCTCGTCCACATCGATGCCAATGTAAATTGGTTCAGGGTATTCAACAGCAAGCTTCTGAACAGAAATGGTGATTTGGACAAATAGATAAAATCGGCATGTCTGTACCAGGGATGTCAATCGCTATCGCGCGATAGTTATCGCATTTATCGCCCTTTTTGGGCATATCGCTATCGCATTGGGAAATGGGTTTATCGCTAATCGCATGTCGCTATCGCATTGGGAAATGAGTTTATCGCCGATCGCATATCGCTATCGCATTTCATGCAATAACGCGCGATATTACACCCCCCTAACGATTGGAATTTTATTTTAAAATAATGTTAGAATGCCGGAAATTTTATGCTATTTTTTTAACTCTGGTCAATTCCATTAGAAAAATAGCTTAATTTCTCATACACAATATTTTTCTGAGAAAAGAAAATTATGAAACTGCTCGATTTGACGCATTTATTAGTTCCCCTATTCTCACCCCTGTCAAGCTGACTAATCGTCAGAAAGCGGAAGTCGAGGCATGTAACGATTCAAAATCCACTCGAAAGTAATAAAAATTCAGGGTAAATGAGTATTTGCGAGAGGCAAAAATAGGTCGTTCAGGCAGTTCATACAAATATTGGAAATTATCGCTATCGCGCGATAGTTATCGCATTTATCGCCCTTTTTGGGCATATCGTCAACCGCATATCGCTATCGCATTGGGAAATGAGTTTATCGCCAATCGCATATCGCTATTGCGTTAGAAAATTTGATATCGCTTATCGCATATCGCCGATCGCTTTTTTTTCCTGGCACGATTGACATCCTTGGTCTGTACTACATATTTATATCAGGATGGCAGGAACCCGAAATTTAAACAGAGCTCCAATCGAAATTTCTTAAAAAAGTACATAAACACCAAAAAATGTTTAGTGCTCAAAGTACATTTACTAAGAATAAAAAAATTGGGAAACGGGACTAAAAATGGCAAAAAATAAGCACTTTTTCCTTAATTTTCAGATTTGAATTGGTTCAAAAACTGGTTTAAACCCAAAATCCGATAATTGAAGGTCATATTCGTGTTTCTCGGCCCAAATTATCTCTAGAAATGTGTTTTAAATGTTTTGGTTGGGGGGTCCTATTAGTCTAGAGAATTGCGCACCAGCAAAAAAAAAATTGAGAATTGCGCACTAAAAATTGCGCACCCAACACGGAGGATTGGGAAAATATGCATCTGAGCTCCCAGGCACTCAAAACCACTTTTATAGGTTTTTAGGGGCTGAAACGTGCGCAATTCTCCGAAAACTGTCGGTGCGCAATTCTCCGGCCCCCGTCCTATAACCCACAAATACCAAATTTGGTTCCAGCCTCATATCTGGTAACGGATTTCAGTCTCTTCGTAATCCGTAAGAACAGGGTTCGTATACGTCCTTGAATGGCAAAGACAGTCCTTAAAAACCTACATTCGTCCTTAAAATATAGAAAATGCCCTTATACAAGCCATTTGGGCAAGAATAGTGTGTTTTAAGTTGGAGAAATAAAATTTTAATTGTCCTTGGATTTTATAAATTGGCCCGTTGTGTCCTTGGAATCAAATATTTTATCCTTGGATCTAATGCTTTTCAGATACGAACCCTGCATAAGAATTATAACTATAAAAAACACATTGAATTTAGGTCCCATTTGTCGACAAGGGCCACACCTTAAATTACGTGATAAAATATTAAATATTAAGTTAAAAAAAAATCTACCATGTTGCGAAAAAATCAATCACAACAAGTTTCTCGCCAGCATTAGCAAGTATTCCATCTAATTCCTCCTGAGAAAAATGGAAATAGTCTCAGCTTCAATAGAATATATAAGCGACACCTTAGTTTTTGGATGCAGAATTGTCATTTGGCCAACGAAGTCAAGTTATGATGATGATAAGGTTAGTTGGTATGGACTTCCATTTATGAGACTTTAGGCTTACGTTGTTATGGGAACCGCAGTTTTTTCATTTTTATCTTTGGCACTTTCCTTTTGGGTATTTTCGGGCTCTCCCTCAACTCATCACCACAGCCATTCAATTCATTCCCAATAACTTTTCACCCATATTCAAATATATCTAGACTAGAGGTGAAATATCGAAAAGCGAAACTAAAATGTTCGATTCGAAAATCGAAAGAAAAAAAAAAGTCGAAAATCGAACATTTTATTCATGTATTTAAAAAAAATATTTATTAAAATAATTTTTTAATAATATAATTTGAAATTCACAGTATTCACCTTTAAAAAATTTTGAAGGTTGTCATTTTTTGCTTCAGCGGCGGCCCTTCTTAGTGTTCAGCTTCTTAGTTAAGAAAAGTGGTCCAAAACAGCAGAAATTAGTCAAGTTTAGGCTTTTAGTGGCGGTCTGGCGGTGCCGATAGCGCCGCCGGGTTGGGATTTTTGTTAAGAAATTACATTATAATTCTCGCAAATTAAGCATTTTGCTTCGTTTTTCGGAAAAAGAAACTCTGTTTGTGCCACGTGTCCGGGTTCCGACAGTCAGTAATTTCGACAGTAATCATAAATTTTAAAAACATATTTTTAAATACATACAAATCAAAATCATGTCCGGTACTTTCGACAGTACAAAAAAGATATAGTGCATATTGCAGTATTTGTTTGCAAATTCACATTGAGATGCTGCTGGTTGATCTCCACTCGTTTGTTATCTCGAGAATTTTGCATAAATGGGTTTTCCTTATCTGGTATTTGACCAGCAATTAAAGAATAAGGTTCCGAGCATAGTCATTTGCCTTTTTGCCCGAGTGAAATGGCTCTTGTGCGTTTCAATGAAACAAAGTCCAATCGTGGAGAATTTTGCTTTCCTACCAATCCTTTGAATAACTTTGAGAACGAATCCCGAACGGAGGAAGGGTTGGAATATTGGAGATGTCCAAGGCGGCCGCCATATTGCCCAGGGGGTGCCAGTACCCAAATTCCATGGCAACTTGCTGAGGACGGGCTCGTTTCAAAATGGGGCGTGTGACAGCAACGCCGTGTGGAACGTTCACCTTAGGGGAAATCAACGACTGACTTCTTTTGTACGAAAATTGTTAGATGGAATGTGGGCGGATAGATTAGCTGATTTTCATGCGGCGCCAGCAGATGGCATTCGTGGCCCTCATCAAATTCAAAAAGGGAAATATGTTCGTCAAGACAACAATTTGACTGCTCTTCTCGCGGATTTTAACAACCGCGAACCGCTTGCCTACCTCCGCGATGTTTCCTACCATTTGCATTTTAAAAAAATTAAGCAAGCACAACACTATTCTATTTAACAATTTGTTTTTAAAAAAATCTAGTCACTGTCGAAATCCACTGTCGAATTTTACTGTCGAAATTACCCAGCACCATTTGCCACGTCAGTAGCGTTTGTTAATTTGTTTAAATGATTTGGCGTTATGATTTGCACAGAATTACCTATGTCCTTTTTAATCGGCTAACCGGCCCGAAGCCCCCCCCCCCCGTTCGGTCTTAATTAACGCCCGAATTCTCCTCGAACTCTAATATTTAATGAGCAATTCTTTTTTTGATGGTGAACAATTCTTCGGCAACTGTAGATATAAAGCTTGGCGTCCACAAAAGCAAAGATAATGAACTCAATGAAAATAAAGTCTCTTATGAGCTGAAAACTGAATTAGGTATTTGCATTTCATTTAATAACCATTTTGTAAATTCTATGCTTAAGTATGTATTGACTACAAAGAGGAAAACAAAAAGGATTATTTTCATACGGAAAAGATGGATGGATGCTCGATGACATCAAAATCATCCTCATCATTCGTTTCAACGAATACGAATTTACAACTGTTGCCAATGTTGAACTTTGAGGACGAATTATTTGGTGTCCAGGTTTGGTGCTAGAAAAGAATTCGATTTTAAGGGAGTATTGTATTGTTGGAATTAGTATTCAGGGTTATTCTGCTAATTAGTTTATTGTTGGGAACCCCAAAATCGGGATTGGTTAAATTTTGGACGTGAAGTTCTCAGAACTTTCATTCAGGGGCGTATCTAGAAATATTTTCGGGGGGGGGGGAAAGCCGATTCTTAGGGGTATTCTTATGGGTGCATTTCCGTTTTACTCCATTTTTGGGTGGCTCGGCGGTGCCGATAGGCGCCGCCGAAGAAAATTTTTGGAAATTTTAGTGATAAGAAAATTGAATAGTGCAAAACAAAAGGGTCCCCCGCTTGTTTTTTTCCTCAAATTTCATTTCGGGGGGGGGGGGGAATCCCCCCCCCCTAAATACGCGCCTGCTTTCATTGCATAGTACCTCGGAATGGATAGTGCGAAATTTAACTTTGTGTTTGCATTAGTTTTATTTATTTCTCTAGGATTCGGATGTGAGCTTTGTAACGGCATGGGACCCGTTATCTGATGTTGATAGGGAAGAAAGCGATGATTCGAATTGGGACGACATTGACCCAGAACTTCAAACATTAAGAGCTGTGAGTGAATCACCAAGCGATAATAATAGTGGTGAAAAGTCGCCGTTGCGGTGAGTCAATTATATGTTTGGTTTTTGGATCTTATTACTAGGGCGAGGATATTTAGTTAAGAAAAAGCTCTAGATAGTGGCGAAAAAGCGCCAAAATAGTGGCCAAAATGCGGGTTCATAAGCGAAAATAGTGATGAAAAAATGACAAAGAAGCTTAAAAACTTGTTTTTTACACGGTAAAATTAGCAATCAGTAGGGTGCTACTTTTAGGCAAAAAAAAATTGCAAAAAGTCGCCTACAAAATTCTATCAAGAAAAAAATACGAATTTTATATTTTTTTATGAAAATTTTTCAAAAATTTAGTGATCTTGGCAAGAAAATTAGGATTTTATTTCATTTTTTAATGAAATTTTTTGAAAAAACGCCCAAATAGTGGCGAAAATAGTGACGAAAAGCCATTTTTTGCCAAAATAGTTTCACTATTTTAGTGACGTTAAAACGACAAAATTTTCGACTAAAAACATGTTTTTCGTGCATAACTCGTCAAAACAAAGCTGCAGAAAAAATAGTTAAATAACTAAAAACCTCGCCTTAATTATTACTATAGTGTTCTATCACCATGGAACGCCGATGATAAATCACCCGAATTCATCAAATCTAATGTTGTTTCTTGCTACGGACGACGTTGGAAATGGAAATGAATATAAAGCTCTATTATTAAATTATTCATTTTTCCGTCAATGGCTTCGCATAATCCAATGTGATGAATTTCTATTGTTACTTCTGAATAATTTTTGCAAATTCGTTTTATAAATGTGTAAATTGCTGGCATTTTAGTTGTGCTAAAAATTTCTCAATGTTTTATTAATACTTTGCACAATTTTTTGAGTTATAATTACTAAGTAACTGAAAATTAGCAAGCTCGTCATTATGTCTCTACCGCAATTTGATCTGCCTGAATGTGTGTCGAATCCGACCGGATGGGGGCCGAGTGCCGTCAAGAACAGTCCGGCACTTGCAGAATTTATTGGCCTTCCGTATCAGCATTTCAACAAATGCGATCGTGTTGGCCGTATTGTCGATTGGTTGGGCGTCGATCGCTTTTACAAAAAGGGCGAAACGCGTAATTTTATTGTTATTTTGCAGAAACAATCCCTATCTTTAAAGGTGATCGGTATAATGAACGCGTGTATGGTTCGTCGGCGACGGCGGGGGTTCAGTTCGATTACATTCATGACAACGAAGATTTGAACTTCCAATTGGTTGATTCCAGCCGTCCACAGAAGCCGCAGAAGCCCTATCGTCGGCAATTTCAATTTGTATACACTCAAATTTATACTTGAAGTATGAGTTTGATTTTAGCGTAAATTTGCTCAACGTGAGCAGGAGCGTCGTGAATATGAGAAGTACAATGTGCCGACAAAGATGAAGCGGAGCATCCTCAAGTATTTTTCCCGTTTTGTTTGAACTCATCATTGAATAGAATCGCTAAAATTGCATCAGCCTTTGGGTTTACGATTCCCCCGTGCGCTTCTTTCCTTTTCAGGGAACAGCAAAAGGCGTACAAAGTGTTCTTGCGAAGAGGCGGTGGCGCCCGGGGCGGAGCTCAGCGATCAACTGGCCGCCGCTATAATGACCGACAGTCGGGCAAAGGACGACAGCCTTCGGTGCAAGTTCGGCCCGATTGGGCGGTGTTGAAGGAGTTAGACTTTGTGCAACTTAACAAACTTTATCTTCCCAATATTGAGCCCGGAAAAGACATGTGAGTCGTTTTCTGTAGCTTACGCTTCTCAGAGGATGGGTTTTAGACCGGGTGAAACGTACGGGACCCTTCACTTTTACGATAAAGCAGTGATGGACAAAGTGAGCGTCAAAAATCCAATGCAATTGGAGAAGTTTCATGCGTCTTTTTACTCATTGACTACCACCGAAGACCCGGTGTTCCGTAAGGTGAACATTTTCGTTGGTTTGGCCAACCTCTGCTGAGTGAGTTAAGTTGTCATGTAACAATATCGGCAATGTGTTCGCCACCGACATCATTTTGGCCACAATTATGGCTGCCAACCGATCGGTTAACAGTTGGGATTTGATCGCTTATCGAATTGATGACAAACTTTTCTTTGACAAACGGTCCACTTCCGCCATTTCTCCAATTGGTATGGAATTCAAATTTATCAGAAAAACAGTAACAAAGTTTCAAAACTAAATTAAAATTCGTATTGCGACTTGAAAAAACTTGCCTATTTTTTGTCCTTTTAGACGCTTTTTGGGTTAGCGAAACTTCGCCCGACCCGCCTAGCGGAGATGCGCCGGGAATTAACAATGTCAATGACTTGGCCTCCGAAGCGCTGTACATCAATCAGAATTTTCGTCGTCAAGTGCTGAAGAGAGATGGAAAAGTCCACAAATTCGAAGAGGAGCGAATTCCTTTTGAAGACGAACAATTGGGAAGGGCTGACAGTGCGTACAAATATCGAACATGGAACTTGGGGACAATGGCCAATGGAACCCCGATAATTCTCGTGGCGCGAACGGAACATGACGCCGTGATGCTCGGCGGAACGAGTGTGAAAGAAGTGCAAAAGCTCACCATAAAAGCATTCAACGAGTGGGACAGTTCGGTGAGTGCTGCTCGCGTGTTTTCTAAGACAGCTCAGATGTACTAGAATTTTAAGTCTAAATTTTTATTTTTTCTTTGACATTATGAGATGAGAAGGAAACATCAAAAAAGTGCTGCATGTAAAATTGACGCATGGTTTTTATACAGCAAAGTGGCGGTGTCGACTGGCGCTCCAAATTGGACATACAAAAGGGAGCGGTACTGGCGACAGAAATGCGAAATAATTCGTTTAAATTGGCAAAATGGACGCTCCAAGCGATGCTAGCCGGTTCCGACTACATTAGGCTAGGGTAGGTTCGCTTTTTAAATCGTACCATTGCGTTTCTTGTCGTCCTCGCAACCCTTTAAGCTATGTGAGTCGTGTGAACACACGCAGCAGCACCCAACACGTCATCCTCGGTTCTCAACAATTTCGCCCTACCGAATCGGCCAGCAACATGAACTTGAACCTGGACACTTGCTGGGGCATTTTGCGAGCAATCATCGACTTTTTCATGGAAAGACCGCCTGGAAAATATTTGATGATGAAGGATCCTTTTCAGGTGGGCGGAAGTTGCTTATTTGGTGATTGACTAATTTTCTTTTAAGCAAGTGGTGCGGATTTATTCTTTGCCCGAGAAAACTTTCGATTCCAGCGAAGGCGAATCTGACCAGAATTCTGAGGGTGAAGGGGACGCGGACTAAATGTTGATGGTGCTTTTAGTTATGTTCTTGTCAAATGGCTTTCGTGTAGAACATTGAGTGATTGTTTAGAATGGGAATTGTTAATTGTTTCTGATCAGTGAGTCACACTCGCCCGAGTTTTTTTATGGATATGGCCGTGCATTTTCGTTTTCTTGGCTTCGTTCCAACCCGTTAACATTGCCTTCTCGACTCTGCCCATTGTATTCATAGGGAAGGCGTTGAGGTGATGGCGTCGTCTGGACACCAATCCACCAAATTGCGTGATCCGTCCCCTTTAACAACTCTAAATGTGTAGATTGTGATAGGATCAATTAGCAAGTTAAAGTCGAAAATGAATGACCGGAGATTCGTCGTTTCTCTTCCTTCGATTTAATTTCCAATAAACTACCACCGTTCATCTTATTGTACAGATTTTTCGTTTCTGTCCAATCTTTTTTTGCTTTAGCGAACAGGCGAATTCGTTTATGTTCGTTCGTTTCCAGCACATTCATATCCTTCATTAAATTTCGCTGATTTGCATCCACCCATTCGACTCTCTGGGAATCGATAACGGAGTCAATTCGGAGAGACAAACCAACCTTTGACAACTGGTCAAAACGATGCGTGAATAGTTTGTCAAGCTGCAAAACCATTTCCTTCAGCTAAGGCGACAGATTATTCATTTCCGCTGGTGCCCGGTCCTCTAATGCAACTGACCTTATTGAGTTCGGAGGAATGCTCTTCTGTTGCTGTTTGTCCCCATCGTCGTCTTTCTTTCATGCCTTTCGTTATGGTCAGCAAGTTCTGAACTCCTTCGACCTCTCCAAACTGCTGGCCATTTACAGAATGCCTTTTGGCCAGGTCGATGAAAAGTGTTTGTTCGACAGCTCCGAAATATGCGGGAACATAAATGGCGAGGAGAACGGATAAGGAAAGAGGGACGGGGAATTGAAGATTCATTGAGAAAAGTGAATAAGTCAAAAGGGGGGGGATGTTTGCTGCCCAACAAATTGAATATCGCCCATCCAAGCCGTTTCACTTCACTGGTGCTACAACAACCATAAACGGAGGATGGCTGAGATGAAGAGGCCCTTTGAATGTGAAGGGAAGAAGGCCTTTGCCCCTTTCATCCCATGACGCATCAAACGACCCAAATTCCGAAACCGATGGAAGTCGTTTTTTTAAATTTTATTTTAAATTCGTAAATGCCGGTAACCCTACGTTTTGCCAACTGTACATTTTTCCAACGTTAGGTTTTCGCCAACGTTAAGTTTTTCTAATGTTTAGGGTCCGGAATTCAGGTTTTAACCTATTTTTTTGTAGAATAGGGAATCATGAGAGAAGCCCAAAAATAGCAATCATTTCAAAAAAATTTTAGAATTAGAGTGACTTTTTAGTCAATATAAATCTATTTTGGCTTTGACTCTAAATCATTCAAAAAAACACAAACTTACTACGAAAAGGCAAGTAATGATCGAATTCATGCTTTTTGAATGAGTTTTAGGCTAAAATTGATTTTTGACAAAAATTTGAATTTTTGATTGTTCGAATTCGGGTCCGGGGTTCGGAATTGCTCGAAATGGAGTTCATATTCGGAATCTACGGCCCCAAAAACCCCAAGAAACACCTTTTAATTAACTTTGGAAAAGTTCTCTTTTTTTAAAAAAGGGGCTATAAACTAAACTATTACCCTCTATTCTTCAATTTTATTCATACTATTATGACTCACAACTTTTCTATTTTACATTCAATTTTCAATAGCAGCGATTATAAAAAGATTTTTCAATTATGGAGGCTGATAGCGGCCTGAAGTTGGCAAAACGTAGGGAATTGATTATGTTTTGCGGTCATTTGACCATAATAATTCATTCTTTTGTGTTTAGTGAACATTTAATGCCGTATTTTTGGGTTCCTTTCATCGGCCGATTCTGCTTCTTCGCCGTCTGTGCCCTTTCTTTGTACTTTTCCCTATGGCTCTTCGCTGTGGCATGCCCAAACATTCTTTGAACATTGACTTTGACTTTATTTTTCCCTTTCAGCCTTTCATCCCCGAGGGCGATCCTTTTCGTCGTCTGTTTCTCGCCCAACCGTTCGCCCTCCTCTTGCCTCACCTTCTCTTCTGGACATTTACGCTTTTTGCTATAATTCGCATCAAGATGTTATGTAATTAAATTGAATGGAAGGAATAAAACAATTGTTCAAAATGATATTTATTTTCATCAGACAGTAGCGAAACGCAATCCGATGAGATCTTTTGTAATAACATTGGGTAACATCGGAATGGGTTCAAATTGACATCAGCCAAAACGTATGAACTTCTGTGCCCTTTTTGGGGATGATTTGAATGCCCTAAGTTCCGGGGAGGATGGGTACAGCTCGTCGACCGCATCGACCAACGCATCCAATTGGCTGAGTTCATCGCTGTAGTTCTAAAAATTGAAACTTTTAACAAAAAATAATTTCGAAATTACTGGTGCTGTCGAAGATCTGCCGAAACGAATCAATTTTTGTCCGGCCCGCCCAAATCGGATAAACTTAGGCTTTGGCACGCGTAACTGTCTGTCAAACCTAAAAAATGACGCTTGTTTGTTAAAAGTGCTCAAACTGTCCAATGTGAATATATTTCATGGAAAAAAGAACGGGTCTCCTAGTCGCAGTCATGTCCGAGTGGTTAAGGAGATTGACTCGAAATCAATTGGGCTTTGCCCGCGCAGGTTCGAATCCTGCTGACTGCGAATATGTTTTTATCTATTTTTATTGATAATATATAACAAATTCATTCCACTTTTGCTGTTTATTATTTTTAAACACGTACCATCCATCCATGTCAGAGTCAGCCCGAATTTGTTGTTCAGACGACTGAATACATAGCAGCAGAATGGCTGCAATCACGTAAAATGTCGTAATTTCACTGAAAAAGCGTCGGGCGAACGGTCGATTGGCGGGAGAGGCGCAGCAGCTCATCTTTTGATCCAAAAACAATATTAGGATGAATTTGGTAGAGCCTAAATTTGAAGGAAATATTTGAATGAATGGTCTGGTCTGTTTGTGGAAGGGAGCGAAGAAAGGGCCCCGAAATCCGTCCGTCGGATGAGAGGGGGCGGAAGGAAAGAGTTTTGATGAGATAATGGAATTGATGATAATGGGGGGGGGGGGTGAAAGAGTTGCGCTTTTACACGTCAACTCCGATGATGGCAAATAACGGCGGGTGGAGAGCGGGTAGGAAATTTGAGAAAAAGCTATCGGCTTTCCTAAAATATGGGAGTTTATTAGGCCAAAATTGTTGCGGAAGGGAATGGGAAACACTCATTAGGCTACAATTTTATTCCCCATATTTGCATGAAAATGCTACAAATTGAGCACTTGCGCAATTAAAAATGGAAAGTTACGAAAAAAAAGTGTCGGCTCACTTTTTGCATCCGTTTGTCGGATTTGGCGAAAGTCGATTTATCCGCCGAAAATAGACCCCCCCCCCCATCCAATGGGGCTTCTTCCTTTTTTCCCATTTCACATCATTTCTTCCCCAAGCTCGCCCATCCATTGTTTTGAGCTTTGGAAGGTAATTGGGGAAATGGGGGGGGGGGGAATTGGGGCGTGTTGGTTGGGCAGAAAGCACGGGGGGGGGGGGGGTCAGAACACAACTCTCCACCCAAGCGCCCACGACGACGATCCCTTTGTGCTCGCTCCTTTGGCCACAATTTGCATTCCGCCATCACTCCGCAGCCAAAGAATAGAGAGTCTAAGTTTGGTTTCTGTTGATGGCGTTGGGGAAAAGCCGCTTAGTGGGAATTCTTTAAAGTAGCAGTAGTTGTTGCCGTCCTCTTCACGCCAGCCAGCATCTTCATTCATTGGCATCTGCGCCCCAACATCGTCATTTCATCAGCATTATCCATCCATCTCTCCTTAACTGGCCTCTCCGTACGCTTGGTCATCAAAATGCCGTAATTATAATTCAACGAGGGCATATGCACATGATGAACGGGGGAGGGAGGGGGGGAGGGGGGAGGGGAGGGGGTGTTGTGTTTGGGTGGCCAGCCAACTGACAAAATTTCCATTTTCTCTCCGCTCATTTTCCTTTCCTCTTCACGTCCCGCGCCCTTCCCAAAATGGGAATAAACAA